>BDUI01000712.1:136371-150421 GCA_002335545.1 Apodemus speciosus | reverse complement strand
GAAGCATGACACAGTGACAGCTGTACGACAGCAGGACGGAAATGGCCAGCTTGTCCTTCACTGGGACACCAAGAACAAGTGTCTGTCAGGTTTTCCACCCGGGACCGGCACTTTGTACCTGAACTGTTGGGAGGCTGTGTCACTAATGAGCTTGCCTGCAGAGAGCAGCAGTCAGCAGAGGGCACCACGGAAAGCACCTACTTCTGGACAGTAGCAATAGCCTCTTTCTGAATCGCTCAGTGTCAAGTCACTGTTGTTAGAGTCTGTGTGGAGACCATTACAGATGGGTGGATTTCCCACAACCAAATGGCTTGAAATTTAAATGATTACAAGATTTTATAATTTTCYAAATTTWTTTCTTAGCCAAAGAAAAAGCATCAATCTTGAATCTATYACATAATTTCTCTACTATTTAGTTCAATCCTCTAGTYAACCTTTTGTAATGAAAGCATTTAAAACTGTGGCCTAAAACTGAAATCGTAGTAATATGAATCGACTACAGGATAGGAAGAGATTCCAGAGCCATGCAGTCCCCACGGTCGCTGGCCATGCCTCCAGCTCACTGTCTAAGAAAAGCTTCCTGTAGATTGTGCGCACTCCCTTCAGTTGGCGGCAGAGCAGCTGACTCCCATCTCACAGGGGAGACTGCCCTGAGCTTAGACTACCAAGAGAGAACTGAACCAACAAGGTCTCTGCATTACATAAGCCTAGTGAATGATGGCCAACATTTTAAACTAAATACAAGAGAAAACATTTTTTAAAAATCAAATTCCTTTTAATAGAGAAATAAACAAAATAGATACCTGGGTCTAACAACCATTCCTTTGAAAATTAAATGTAGTTAAGAATTATTTAAGTCCCTGGAAGACAAACACTGGCAGACAGTAATTTCCTGGCCTGGGGATTCTCACGCACGGCCCTTTCCACTGCTAGTTGAAGCCCGGAGCATACATACTCCGTAACTAGAGTCTTGAGGACACAGCCGCACGGCAGCTAAACTGGGACACTGAGGGGAAATGAGCTCCTTCATGTGGGACAGCACAGCCTGGCCGTGATGGAGCTGCGACAGCCATCACCCAGATGCACTCTCTCAGAGAATGGCGCCCATGGCCCTCCTTCACTGAAGCAGAAGCAGGCGTGTCTGCACACAGTGCACATTCCCCATGGAGACATCAACGGCACTGTCAACTCTCCAAGTCTCCTTGAGCTGAAAGCGTCTAGTGTACGTGAGGTAAGAATGCACACATGGAGACACTCTAATGAGCAGGGGCAGGGGCAGCAAGKCACGCCGGCGGCCACAGAAGCAGTGAGACAGCTCACCTTCTCCCCTTCCACTGAGAGCAAGTGCTGTGGAGAAGGGGCAAGGATTTCGTTAGGTTGGACGGCACACAGGCTCCATATCTTTAAAACCAAGAGCGGTTCATACCCACTTAGAGTTCTTCCTTTGTCAAAGGACAGAGAAGTGCCTCCTTCCCAAACCTCCAACAATGGCCTTTAAATGCTCACTGTAGACAACAGAAAGCATGCACACAGCAGTGTCTGAAGTGATGGAGCTGAGCTTTACAGAGTGTACAGGGCTGCTCCTTCCCAGCATCCACATGCTGGCTCACAACCGTCTGTAACTCCAGCTCCAAGGAACCCCCGTCCTCTTCCGCCCCCTCTGTCAACTGCACACACAGGCACAAACAACTAGAAGTAAATCTCCTTTAAAAGTCTATACTGAAAGGCCAAAGTTATTTTATAAGTAAGTCAAATCATAAGAAATGAGACCTTTTTAGAGATTATCCTAGATAATGAGCAATTCCCAGAGAGTCAAAATATTAAGGAATGCTATAYGAATTAAAGAGACATATTTTCTGAGATGAATCAAAGCTTCAGTTGACTAGCACTTCTAAGACCAGCAGTGCAGGCGTATTCTCATGCTGAGAAGTCAGTGGATGGAAGCTCAAGCTGGGAAGTTTTTTCTAATTAACATGACATCAACTCAAAGGAGGAAAAGCTGGCTGCGGGAACTATAAAGACAGTGACAGACAGYGGCCAAGTACATGAACAGAGCCCCCTGGGGAACCTGCTCAGCCAGGTGCAGGCAAGAGAGAGGCTGAAACACCAGATCCCCACCAGGGTGCTCACCGAAGGCCCCCAGCTCTGGTCTGTCTCCTCCTTAACAGGAGCAATGGCACCTGGGCCGTTTGTGTTTATCACATGCTTAGCTGATGGCTGGAAACCCATGGACGAATGAGACAGCTTTCTAGAGTCAAAGGGCTTGTAGGATGTGAAGAAAGACCAGGGATGAACTCAAAACCAGGGATGTCCTGCCTTTGTTAGCTCAGGGGACACAGAAGAAACAAAAACAGAATCAAAAAGCAGGGCAGGGCTGTGAAGTCAGAGACTGAGTGCAGTGCCTGAGTCTTTAGGCCACTCTTCTCAGCCTTCCTAACGCTGTGACCTTTTAATACAGTTCCTCATGTGGTGCTGACCCAAGCATAAAGTTATTTTCACTGCTACTTCATAACCGTAATTTTGGTACTGTTATGAATCATAATATAAATATCTGTTTTCTGATGATCTGTTTCACCCCTGTGAAGAGGTTGTCTGTGACATACTGGTTGAGAAAGAACCACTGCTCTGGGCCAAAGCTGAAGCATTCCTTTAGAGGYCTGGGCCTGTGAGGTCTGGGCCTGAAGCCTAATGGGGAAACCACACTGGTGTCTCACTRAGCAATGTCACAAATTAATTCTCCCCAATCCAAAAAGGTCACAGGAGTACTGTCATTTCRGCCGGACTTGAATCCGCCGGGATCTTTGAGAGAGAAGGCTGAGAGTCATCAGTAGCCACGTGGCTCAGCTGGTGAAGACCAAACCTTTAAAATACCTGTTGGTTTTACATYACCATCCCAGCCTGCTGTGTTCAGTCTATGAAGTGTACTGAGAGGCAGGAGGGGGCAGAAGACCAAAGCACTGGGTGATTCACATAGTCACCAGATATGAAAGAAAGAAAACAGGAAGAACATTCTAGAATAATGGAGACATGAAGAGCTGAGTATCTAATGTGTCCTGGTGGATGAGGATCAGATGTCTCACCAGCATGGGCAGCGCAGTGTCAGTGCGGGCAGACCATCCCCAGCCTTCCAAAGCACCGAGTACGAAGAGTCTCTAGAAGTAAGACATAGCCATCATCCCTTTRGTACATGTGTGACTGACTTCCCRAAGGYTCRCRGCGCTTTTTGCTCTATGTGTCCTGCACTGCATGAGCATCAGGCACTGTGGACTRCACRCTGCATGWGCACTAAGGCAGCCACACTATAAACACACTTTGTTGCTAAAAGGCAAATTTTCTGTTTTACCACATGACTTTTAGGTTCTTGGAAACATGAGTTAAACAAAATCCCATCTTCAAGGACTTTATAGTGTGTGGGACGTATAAAACAGGGCTAGAGATAGGCACACAAGATACAGATAATGTCAGAGACAAGTTGAGACTTCTAACAAGTACAAGGATCAGGCTTTACAGAGGAGCTGGAATAAAACTGGGCCTGGGGGAGYTTTAGAATTCTAATTGTGAAGCAAAAAGCAAAGGTAGGACGGAGCAGGTTCCCAGAGGTGGTGGCAGCCAGGGTGACAGTCGCTCAATGCTCCCTCTGCTGGCACTATGCAGAGTGCCTTTAACACGCTGTGTGTGCCTAATATACTCTCACAGTACCTTGTAAGAAGGGGGGGAGAGCGGAGGGGGGGAGGGGTAGGAGGAGAGAAGTGGGTGAGGGGAGCACGAGGGCAGAGAAAGCCTGCTCACTCTCACTTGATGTGTGAGGGGCCAACACCAGCTCTGTCAGACAGAGTGCACCCTATTGGAGCACAGCACTGAGCTGCACTGCCTCCCTTCTTCCCCCTCCTGAGGCTGGAGGCTCTCCTCCCACACAGTCTCCAGCGACCGTTTCCTGTCTACCAAGCTGAGTCAAACTCTGTATTCTAGGTTCACATAGCTTGACTAGGCAAACACTTGCCCAGGTCACGGAGCAGAAGAGCAGGAATCAGTTCCCAGCTCCAGTTGCAAGGCGGGCACCACCTCGCTGCAGCCCTGCCTTCCCARCAGAACAATGCTTGGGTGTGTAAGGCAGCCTACCACAGCCCACCACAGGAAGTCTCCGTCCTGCCCTCTACACCAGCCCAATACATACAGAACGTTACAACACACCGCACTTGGGGAAGCTAAAGCAAACATTCAAGAAAGTTTCGCTGCTGAGAGTCAGCCAAGTATGCTGTACACAGTCTCACATGCAAACTCAGTCTAGCRGCCTTTCTTTCTGTCCCCTGCTACTGTGTGCCTGGAGTTCCACACTTCGGGGTCCAAACCCTGGCTTTACTGTGTGCAAGAAAACAAGGCATATCCAAAACAGAACCCAAGAAGCACTCTGTGGTGGTCCTTCTTCCCCTCCTACTCCATTTGGTGGCCCTGTGAGACACCGTCCTGTCACTGGCTCACGTGCCTGAAATCAAGCAGCCAGGAAGGAGGGCGTGGCTGGGAGCAGTCTCCAGGCTCTAGACGCCTGCTTGGCTCCGTGCTATGGGACCTGAGGTGGTTGTATTGGTCTGGGTTCTCTAAGGGAACAGAACTGGTAGAATAAAATAGAGAGAGCRCAGCCTTTTTTCATAATGGCTTACAGACTGTGACCCAACAATGGGTSTCTCCCAACAGAATGACCAGAACCTGAGAGGGAGTTGTTCCGTTCAGGAGACTGGATGGCTTCGCAGTCTCAGCCCGATGATGGGAGTCCGGGAGGAGGACTCCTGGAGCTGCTGCTCTTCCGTCTCTGTGGACTCCTGAAGAAGCAGGTTCTAACACCAGTGAGGGAATGCCTCAGCAAGAGGGACCAACTCGCCAGCAAGGGTGAGGGCAAGCAGGCRGACAACGAAAGCCTCCTTCTCCCAAGTCCTTCTATGTGGGCTGTCACCAGAAGGCGCCTTCCCACCTCAAAGGAAAATCCCACACGGGCATGCGCAGCAGCTGGGGTTTTAGTTGATTCTGGATGTTGTCAGGTTGGTGCTCAGGCCTGACCACGGCAGTGGTCCAGTGCAGTGGGGGGAAACACGGTGCTCGGCTGTATCCATGGCGTGGAGGGCAGGAAGGGAAGGATGCAGGGCCCCCAGCATCTTCTTAAAGAGACTGTCCCCAAGGAGCTTAGCTCCCTCCCAGTCCACACCGCCTCTCCTGGGTTCCACTCTGCAGTGCAGCTCAGACTGCAGACAAGCCTTAGAGACGTTCGCAGCACTCCCACAAAGCTAGCCCAGCTCTGCGGACGCTGTCAGGGAAAGTGCTGTGCTTGCTTCCACGGCTCTCTAAATGCCTCACTCTCAAGCACAATCAAGCACTTGGCATGTAAACATTAGTTACTATGTATCACTATAATAATCCCAGCGTTCACACTGGAACCCTTTTATCTGAACCCATACTGAGAAAACACTGGATACCGGAATGGCTAAGACCAGTCGTCACCGGAAGGGTGGAACCCAACAGCACTATCCCACACTCACTCTGCTGCTGCCCAGGGCGCTCTGGTTTGCTAAGCGGCTTAACCGTGTCTACTAGAGCTGACACGTGGCTATGCTCGGGGGTCTACTCCTGGATGTGGGCCCCACATGCCACATGCACAAGCAGGGGACAAACTGCACACAGCACAAATGCAATCTCCTGCACATGCTTACAGGGAAAGAAGCAGACAGGGGACTAGATCAACTGCATGGCTCTGCCTCAGTAAAGTTCTGACCCTGCCCCATCTACAGTGTTATCGGGACAACAGCGACCAGAAAGGAGCAGGGGGACATGAGGCTGTGTTCATGTTATAACATTAGAATTAAAAGACTTAAAAATAAAAAAATAAATAAATAAAAGACTTAAAAATAATCCCAGTTAGTAACTTCAAGCAGGATCTTAGAAATGGCTGCTCTGAGAGTAAGCACACTAACTTGTAAGTGTGTAGGTGGGAAGGAATAGGGCTGGCCTCATGAAGGTTAGTTTCCCACACAGTAAACATTCCCTTCTGTGCAGACAGTATGAAGACCGTTCCCAGATGACCCTTCCAATCAGAATCACAAACTAATGAACCTTATAGCTAAGAGGGGATTTGGACAATGCCAGGGCCACTATAAAATGAGGTAAGCCACCAAGTAGTTAAGTTCCCCAGGTATCTGAGGCCAATCATGAGATCCACGGGCAAGCAGCGGTAGGCAGCCAAGGGTGCCATGACACTAGGGTGTGTGCCCACACCTCTTTCACTCGGGCCATCAGGCTTGGTAACAAGGCCCTTCACCTACGAAGCCAGCTCACTACTGGGTCTAAACGCCAAGAGTCTATGGCAGTTTTGTGAGGTGCTGGCAGTCCAACAGCAGGTTTGTTACGGCCAGACCCTGACCCCAGGGCTGACAGTTTGAAGGATAGGTGTGGTAATCATACCCAACCCTGGGGCCTGTCCACACTATGTGAAGGCACTCTTGCACAAATCCCTTGACCTGTGTCCACTGTTGCACTCATATACAGTGAGGTGAACCTGGAAATGGCGGCTGTGTCTAAACACATGCAATTATTTAGTGCCATGCACTAAATTATTTAGTGCCCATGAAGATGACGATGAGAACGAAACATGATATGAGACACAGACCAAAGGTAAGGTCTGCTCACAGAGCTGGTCGTCACTAGCAGCCATTAGTTAAGTCACCATCACCAACAAGAATCTATTTCAACCCGTGGCGATGGTGAATTCAAGCAGGTGAAGTCAAGCAGGACTCGTTAATTCAGTTTGAGTCTGGGTCCAGTGAGGGGGGCGGAGGACGAGGAGCATCATCAGACAGGAGTGGCTGGGTCAAGCTGCTCTGAGACAGAGCTACCCCCCACCCCACCTCTGCACTGACAGATTCAAGCCCRAGTCCTACTAAGTGTACTTTAAGCTCTTTGGGTGACTAGAACCACACGTTTTGTGCTGAGAACCACAGCCTGTGGGTACCAGCTCAGACCCCAGCACTCGGCTTCAAGCCCAGCAGGGAAGTGTTTTATCTTAACAGACTGCACACTTAGAAAACAAGCTACTGTCCTGGGCACTAATTCAAATGGTTTTTAACAACTCGGCACAAATTTCTTAYTAGAAAGAAAACATAAATGTTTGCTTTGGTTTGTGAACTTTAATTTCTTTCTTTAAAACTTAGTGTACTGCTTTAATGTCACCTTTTAACTCCAAGCGCTTGTTGAGCTCTGGCATGCAGTGCAGGGTTTCTGCATTCCTGGTCAATGTATTCTCTTCAGAGTGACACAGAGACCAAAGCCGCTGTGGTAAAGCACTCGAAGCTTTCTTCCCTTCCTCAGATTTAAAGCCTGCAACTGTACAATATGGAGTCAGCCCCCAAACAAGGTGGCTAGGAACAGAACTATAAGGAAAGACGGTGGAATTGTTTACTTCGACTAAACTTAAAATGAAGTTGCCCAACCCCTGGAGATGGTCAGAGGAGATTACCCCAGTCGATCAAACACGCATGCACGGAACAGCACTTCAGAGGCAGGGATCCCCACTCAAGGCTAATCATCCTCGATGGCAGAGACATTCCACACGGAAAGCATGAAAGGACCAATGGGGAGCAGAACTGAGTGGAGCTGCCACCCTCCAAACTCTAGACCGCATCGCCCAGGGACAGCGGAATGAATGGCCCATCAGGCCACGGGCGGCCCTGACCACCGGTGTCCCAACACACATCATCAGTGCTCACTCCAGGGAGAACTTCCTGGCAAGCTCTATGAGATGAGGCCAACTAACCTCTTAAGAGAGGTTGTGATTCTTCTACTCAATATTGCTCAGCCATTCCAAGTAAGTCTGAAGCGGCCTACACACGGAAATAGCCAAGGGAGAATATCCTATTTCCTTCGACTACCAAAGCTGAGCTCTCTTCAGAGGTCAGGATTATGGCTGCATCCTCAGAAGACCTACAGGCAGAGAGAATGCTCCCCCCCCCCTTCCACACTACTGCCAGGGGAGTAAACTTTGGGTCTTATTTTAAACCACCGGGGTATCTAGTGCACTCAAAGGTAAGATTCTTGGGTGTGTGTGTGTGTGTGTGTGTGTGTGTGTGTGTGTGTGTGTGTGTGTGTGTGTGTAATACCTAAAAGAAAGTTTTATATTTTTAAATATTTACTCATTTATCATATCTAGTTTTGTCTGCAGCTCTGCCTGTGCACGACATACATGGAGTCCCTGAAGCCAGACAAGGGTATCAGATCCACAAGAACTAATGCTACATTAAGTTGTAAGTCACCGTATACATGCTGTAAACTTAAGCCAAGTCCTTAGGAAATGCAGCCAGTGCTCTTAATGTTGAGCCATCTCTCCAGTCCCAGAAACAGTTTTAATTACTAGAAAGATTCAACTCTACTTGAATCACCAAAGGAGAGTAAAGTACACTTACAATGTAGGATTCACGCTTGCATCTGTCAGTGCAGAGGCGGGGGTGCGGCTCTGTCTCAGAGCAGCTGCCCAACACATGCAAAACCCTGACTCTGACCTTGGAAGTAAAGAAACACTGACATTCCCTTCCATGGTGAGCAGTGCTGTGGCGTACCTTTTGTTTCTATCACCCTTCACAACACACTGCATACTGTTAACTCCCCAAGATTAGTTTGGACATAAAGATGTAAAATTAACATCTTGATAAGTTTATACACATACATCTAAATATAAACAAAGAAACTAAAGATTACCAAGTATCAAAGAAGCTTGGACTAAAGCATAAACCACAAGACTTCTGCTCTGTAATCTCTAACATGGACAAACGTTAACACCAAACCTCTGCTTCGTATGACTTGCCTGAAGCTCATCAGCAGATGTAAAAGGAACCTTTCGTGGAGAGGTACACTGCTAATCTTAATGAATCTAGAAAGATAATTCTGTTCCAGAATTCGAGAACAAGTCTAGCCACCCTGTTCTCCTTTCCTTGGGAAATATAACACAGGATCTCAATGTTGTTAAATGGAGGAGGAAGTCCCACAGTTGTGGTGAAGGTTATTCTCACAAACCTTAACACTCCAGACTTCAGCACTCTCAGTCTTAAGGGCAGCTTTATTTCAGCCAATCAATTCATGAGCAAGATCTCTAGAGCCTTTTGCTGTCATCTCCAAAAGTAATAGTTTACTACTGGCGGCGGCTGCGGCGGTGGCGGTTTGCTCTGGAAATGTGTCCTGGATTGACTCTGGGGGCTATACAGGATCCAGCCACAACAACTTGAGACCACTCTGCACTACAGAAGACCCTGGGCTTCTCGGGTCAGCATCCTGCTATCCGGTGTCACAGTACTTAAGGTGTTTGCTGTCTTTCCACCTAGTCCCGACTCCCCCACAGCACCCCTCCTCCCAGAGCATCATTGAGAGCCCAGCGAGCCACTTTCTTTCTAAAGTGCAGGCCTGAGTGAAAGCACAGGTGGCCTGAAGCACAGGGAGGTGACCATTATTAAACTCCACATAGAAATGGTAGTGTTGCACTTACTTCCAAATCTCACTGACTGGAACATGTGGCCATTGTGGGGCCTGACACTAATCAAGTTAATGTCTTTTTAATACACCATCTCACTAAGAAAAACAATCACTAAAAGCTATGGCTTTAGAACAGGCAATGCCACTAATCATAGCACTACTGTGACAACAAAGAAGTGCTCACACAGGAGGACTTTGTTTCGGAAAGATCCCTCATGATTTGGAACTCTGATCCAAATCATGGATCTGGGGAAAGGAGAGGCTCTGAAAATGCTTGGCGTGCCTTAGATGGGAAAGGGTGCCAAGGGTCACTTATCACTAAGCACGTCTCTCACAGACTGCTCAGGCACACAGTGTGCAAGGCAAAACATCTGATACAGAACAAAGTGTGCATGGGCCTCCTACAGTGTCAGACTTCCCTCCCCAGAGTCATGCTCCAACCCTGTCAGGACACTGAACTAACTCATCACACTGATGTCCACTTACAGCCCAGCATCAAGCACACGTGCAACACACCAGGCTCTTCAAACTGTACCAATACACATACAGAAATGCATGAGTAGAAGATTCCTAAACACACTTACAGTACGGTAGGCTCTTAAATACTTACTGAACCGCAGGCTTAATGGGTGGTGGGACCACACCTATGCCACTCTACTGAACCTCAGGCTGATTTTATAGTATGGCCTCAAGATAAAGTGCAAAGATTATGTTAAGCTGAGGTATTTCATCTGGAACACTTAGAATTACTTCTGACGGGATCTGAGACTTGTATATGAAGAGTCCATGAGAATCCGGGTAAGGAGGATTACAGTAGGACACCCTGCGCCCCACAGCTCGGCAGCAATGAGGAAGTACATCCCCCCAGGCTGATGCTTCAAAGAGGAAGAGTCAGAGGTGACTTTGACTTTGCTACTTCTCTAAAGGGCACCACGTCAGACCTCTGAGCACTCCGAGCACGACCCTCTACTGCTTGCCAGCCCTTGACTGATAAAGTACGGATTCAAAGTGTTGCTGGCAGTTATGAGGGAGACAGAACTGTGCAGACAATGGCAGTGTACAGATGTGCAGCTGCAGATCTCTCTCTCTCCTGCCTGAGCAGCAGCTGGCCCCAGCACAGGGCTCTGTGGGTGGGACGGGGTGAGGCTAGAGCGCAGGGCAGGCGCGGCTGTAAAAGCCACCTCACCTCACGCTGGGCTCTGTCAATACAGCCCCACTTTCATTCTCCTCCACCCCAGACAGCGACAGAGGCAGAGACCAGAAGCCACCACATGGTACTAAGTGGCCCACTAATGTTTTCCAAAGACACGCTGGGGTAAAAGCCAGCCTTTCAATGGCCTGTGGTCTGAGAAAGGACTCCCTGTGCCAGGAAAAGGCGTCTCGCACCTGCGCAAGCCGAAGGTGAGGTTCAGTTGTGCCTGCCGTGGGTGGGTGTGCATGCGGAAGAGCAGCAGACCGCCCAGGTTCGCTGTGCCATGAGAGGCTGCGAGCCTTTTCAGACACTCCTATGCTACCACATGCTTAAAGGGAATGTAAGAACTATGTAAAAGCTTTTCCTTTGAATTGACTGCTCAGTTTCTGTACAGAATCCTGTAACAGGCGGTGAGCACTGTAGACACACATGCAGACAGAGCCGCCATATACATAAAGAAATGCATCTAAACCTTAGAAGGGACTGACTCTTGCGGCCGGTGCACTTGACTATAATTACATCTACTTCAATAACGCCCACCAGGCTCCCTGCCTGATGCAACAGGCGAAGTGACTGTCAGCACTCACGTGGAAGTTACATCAACTGCAATCCCAATTCTTATTGGATGGCCCAAATTTTCAACTCCGGATCTACAGGGCCTTAAGCCAGTTACTTTACTTTTAATATCTGCAAATTGGAGATGTAATCACATATTGCTAAAGGCCTTACAAGGATGAAGTGAGATATTTATTTAATTAGCAGACAGGTAAGCCTCTCTACATTTCCAGGGTATTATTACTAATTTCATCCTTACCTTGACTCTGTGAGGAGGAAAGAATGTCTGTCTTTCTTTTTTTTTTAAAGATTTATTTATTTTATGTATGTGAGTACACTGTAGCTGTCTTCAGACATCCCAGAAAAGGGTATCGGATCCCATTACAGATGGTTGTGAGCCACCATGTGGTTGCTGGGATTTGAACTCAAGACCTCTGGAAGAGCAGTCAGTGCTCTTAACCACTGAGCCATCTCTCCAGCCCCAAATGACTGTCTTATTTATTTGTTGGTTTGTTTGTTTGAGTTACTTATTTTACACTTTTTCTGCATCTATGTCAACTATACTTATGCCTGGTGCCCAAGGAGGTCAGAAGAGGGTACTGGATCCCTAGAGGAACTGTGATGGCTGTGAGCACCATGTGGGTGCTGGGGACTGAATACTCATCCTGCAGCAAGAGCTACAGGTGCTGAGAATTCAGGCTGCCTGGCCAAAGCTCATGCTGTTAAACATCACCAGCCTCAAAGGTACTTTAATATAAAATGTCACAGGATAATTCATTTATCTCCTTTATAATCACTTAGACAATTAGTAGATCCATGCTTGTAATCCAGCTGGAACACAAACACAGGGAGTAAAACAACGGGCGTTTGAGTCTATCTTATTTTCAGTGTATTTCAAGGCATTTCATCTTTAGATGACAGTTTCTTTTAATTCTGAAAACAAATGAAATTTCACCAACCAAAGTACTTACTCTCAAGACGCTTCAAGACCTAAGGCTCCAGTTGCTCCCGCACTGATGCAGAACTTGAGCCCTGCGCTGACCTGGCTACACAGAGAACACAACACAATGAAAGACACGCTCTGCAGGGGCGGGACACAGTAACTCCAGTGAATGTCTTCAGCAAGTACTGTCTCTACTTCTTATGCCTCAGGAATTAAGCCCAATCTGTCACAATGGATGGGTTTTAAAATAATTTAAACAATGAATGACTGACACTAATGTGCTTGGAAACAGATAAGCAGTTAGTGGCGAGGCTAACTCCTAACTCAAGAAGCAGCTCTGAGCTTCGCTTGGTTCGAGATGCAGCCAATAAACATAAACACAAAGATGACGTTTCTTCTTCTAAATTACTGTCCTACAATTCAAGTGTCAAAGGCCTTCAAGCATCAGGTAAGGACAAGCTGTGGGCCGACGAGCCTGCTGCTCAGCCTGAAAGCAGAGTCCAGTGGCAGAACTCACGGGGAGAAACCACGCCCAGGCACAAGTATGAGCACATGCAACCTCAGCAAGCAATGCGACGCTTCACAGTGATGGAAAAGCTTCACAGTGATGGAAATGAAGTGGGCATCCAGGAAAAGCAACACTAACCACATGATTATTCATTGAATAAAGGCAGCTGTGGACTCTCGTTTTAGCACTGCTTCTCCCCCAAGGGCCAATGCCAGAGTCCAAGGTCTGCAGTGACCAGTGAACGGGCAGCACAGGGCAGGCCTGCTCCTCCCGCCTCTCAGCTCCTTTTATGTCAGCATTGGCACAGCTGGGACACTTTCCTGGGGTTCTACCTTCAAATCGCCACTCATCTGCTATTACTTGATTTTTTTTATTCTCCACAGCAGCTGCAGCTTATCTATACCTCTGCTTAACAGCGGGGACAAGAATGCAGAGATCTTCCAAAAGATGACTCCCTCTGTCCTCACCTGGAATCTGCACGGTTAACCAAGACACAGTAGCAGCACTCCTCACTCTCAGTGAGGTGTGCAAGTAAGAGAAGCCTGTGTGCACTGTRGAGCGAGCACTATGGAGTGCCCTCAGCCTCACAGTGAGTGAGTGGAGCAGCTGCCTCCTCTCAGAGGTCCCTCTAACCACACTGGCAGAACATCAGAACCACTTGTTTAAAACTTCGGAACACAAGATCCAGCCCTGGGCAGTTTAAGGGCCACCCCACTAAGCTAAGATTTGCATTAGCACTTTACTGCAGTGTCTGAAATCCAAGGACTACAGAGCAGGCACAYTTGAGTCCTCTGAGGTGTGTGCRCCAGGCTAAGCAGGACAGTGGTGAGAAGGGGAATAGCCCCGGGCCTCGCCCCACTGTCTTTACACTGTTTAAAACATGCAAGCACTTCCATCGAGGAGGGGCAGCAGTATCAACAGGCAACACTGTGTCCTGAAGGGAGAGAGGCCCTCACTACTTTCCATTGCTGCGATAAACACTGTGACCAGGACAAGTTACAGAAGGAGGCGTTTAGTTTCAGAGTGTTAAGAAGCCATGATGGCAGAGCAAAGGCAGGGAGGCAGGAACAGCTGAGAGCTTCAGTCCTGATTCGCAAACAGGAGGCAGGGAGAGCTAACTCAAAATGTCTTCTGAAATCTCACAGTCTGCCCCCAGTGACATGCCTCCTCCAACAAGGTCACACCTCACCACTGGGTGTCACACAAGCAGTCACACACACAAAGACACACCTCACCACTGAGTGTCACACACGCAAGCCCACTGGGACCATTCTCAGTCCAACCTCTGTCCCCCTGAGCGTCAACTCCAACACCAGCTTCCTTTCTTGTATCTTTGCTTGACTTGCTACAA
>BDUI01000712.1:113287-129391 GCA_002335545.1 Apodemus speciosus | reverse complement strand
ACAGAGAGAGGCCTGACTACGCTGAGGAGCTCCACTTGACTGCTCTGAAGACAGACACCGGCCATGGGAGCCCATGGGTGCCCTGATGGAGCTGCTCGGAGCGACTAGATGCCTGTTGCCTACTGACTGAGAAGCTGTGTGAGGGCAGAAGTCTCCCCCCCCCCTCCCAAGGGTGCATTTAACCACTGGGCTCGCAGTGCATCAAGAAGCATGCTCACAAGGGAAGGCATGGCTGGGCGTCTCCTGCACGCTGCTCTCTGGTGTCTGGGATCCCCAGCATTTTCAGTGCATGTTCCACTTTCCATCCTAGAGCCAAAGATGTGCCACCACAGTTCAAATCATCACACGCTTCTTAACTGCGGTGTCACCATGTAACGTTTAGGAGAAGACACTGTATTTGTAGGCCATGCCACTGCTCTGCCTGCCTCCCTGCACCGTGCTCCTGGGTGCTCTTCACACCTCCTTAACCCTCTCACTGGTTATTTCTCTGCTGGTGAAGAGCCAGTTCAAGCCTGATTAGATCATACTAAAGGCAAGGTTACTGAGAAGCAGCTCATGGGCAAGTTCGATGGCCCCAAGAACTGAGGCCAGGGGAGCTGCCATGGCGAGGGGGAGGGGCGAGAAAGAAAGGGAGCTCACGCAGACAGAAGGGGAAGGAAAATAAGAAAAGAGAGAAAAAGAGAGAGACACCAAAATGTCTGCATGATACAGGGAAGGGTCTCTGGGGAATGGCCAGTCCGGCTCCAAAAGTTCAGGGTGGCAGGCAGGGTGTGCCAGGTAGGGACTGAGGGATGCTGGGAGAACCTGGAGCCAGGTCTGCATTAATCAGTAAAATATGCACCTCAGTCTCTAGACTCAGTCTGAAACCAAGCAAATTTCTCTAACAAGATTAGGAACCTACCTGGGAAAATGACACGAAGTCCTGCAAACTAGACTGCACAGAGGTCCTCCCCCCTCCCCTAACTGCAGACTGTATGGCAGTTCCAGTATGATATTTCCTCAGCAATAAAACCAGACCATACGAGACAGATCCAGTAATGCAGTAAAGATGGGGAGGACTGTGTGTGTGTGTGTGTGTGTGTGTGTGTGTGTGTGTGTGTTCACGCGTGCATGTGCGTGTGCACTGAGAGCCAGTTGTCTGTGTCCTGGCTGCTCTTGGGTTTGTCCTTCAGCACTCATGCAAACCCGGGCTGTGGAGGAGACTGGTTCCTTTCTACTGTTAGCCACTGCACACAAAGCACCTGAGGAGAAGCTATGCAGTGATGCTGTCTGTAAGAGTTTAATTAAGAGTTGCTCAAGTGCCTGAGATATGCCCTAACCTCAAAAGATTAACAAGTGACACAGCAAACTAAAGACTGCCAGGGCTTGACAGCAGACAAAACAATCACAAGGCGCCCGGCCACCCAGAACACACTGTGGTAGTTTGAATGGCAATAATGCACAGAGCTTAGATATTCAGATGCTTAGTTCCCCTGTTGGAGGAACTGTCTGGGAAGGAAGGATTTTGAGGAGATGTGCCGACTCTAAAGTTTCAGAAGCCCATTCTGTCAGCTCTGCCCCCTGCTCGGCCATCATGGACTCTAACCCTCGGAATCCTGAGCCGAATTATCTTTCAGCCCTGGTTGCCTTGCCATGGTGTTTTTCTCACAGCAATAGAAACCCTAAGTCAGAGACAGGCTGAGGGAGGGAGGCTAGTTAGCAATGCCTCTGAACATACCCTTTCTGCCTAAAGCTTCTAAAGTCTGCAGCCCACGTGCTGGCGCCTCGGGCCTCATCAACATCACGATTATTCAGYGAGCCAGGTTCTACGCTTGAACATGCTTCTACACTTGCTCTATGTGCTACATGCTTTAGATTAAAAGAACACGCATGCAGCACCCCTGTGGGCTCAAACRGCAGTGCCTAGGAGTGGGGCGAGGCGAGGCTCACCGTGAAAGGCCTGGAGGCAGCAGGCATGCCGCACAGCTCAGAGGCTCACTGCACTCTGACCCTGAGTCACCCACCCAGCATGTGCCTGGGTTCCCATCTCCCTGTGGACCACTTGCTCCTCGCAGTTCGCGGTACATGTGCACGCTCTCCTCTGCTGGAGCCTCATGGTACATGTGCAYGCTCTCCTCTGCTCGAGSCTCAYGGTACATGTGCACGCTCTCCTCTGCTCGAGSCTCAYGGTACATGTGCACGCTCTCCTCTGCTCGAGCCTCATGGTACATGTGCATGCTCTCCTCTGCTTGCAGTACATGTGCACGCTCCCCTCTGCTGGAGACATGGTGGCAGACGGCTCTCACCTTGGTTTCCCCTTTTCAAGACTCTACCCGAAGCCACGCAAACCATAAGGAAGCCACTACAGGCCTTCAAGTCTTCACCACAGTCCACGCCGACACACTCTGTTGGCACCTTCAGCTCACAAGTGTTACATATCCCAAGACATAATTACAAGGCGTCTAACCTCGAACTGCCTCATCCGCCTCAGAAAGGCGTGCGCCATTCTCTATCGTCCTCAGGCCACAGCACCCCAAGACTAGATGGTGTTGGTGATGTAACCACTGTTAAGAAAGCGTCACCCAGGCAGGCTAGTGATGCACACTTACACTCTCAGAGCAGGGATGTGGAATGGCGGGTGTGAAACACGGAAGCTGACGGGCCTGTGTGCAAAACTGCTGGGGACTGACCTCAAAGAGCCCACAACTGCAGAAGAAGCACACACCCAGTTTCCTGGATCCGAAATACAGGACACAGTTGTCCTGTGCATGAAGCACCGTGCCATCCGGATACATCAGTGCTGCCATTTGACTGGAGGACTGGCTTGCAGAAATGAAGTGTTTACCAAGTGTATGAGCAGGTGTTTTCTGGGCTACATGCTTCCACAGATTAGAGCTAAGAAGCCCTTCAGCAGTACTAAAGGTTCGTTCTTTGACACCTTACCATTCTGTGTAACCAACCATGCCTCAGACGCTCGGGGAGTATCCTAAGACACTGAAGTTGGTCCTGTCGGCTCTTCGCCAGCAGAAAGCCAACAGGTGCAGCTGCTCAGCGCTGACACCCCTCCATGAGGAGCCCTCGCCAAGTACAGAGCTCTGCCGCGAGGTACAGACTCAGCGGGGAAGTAAGGGACCCAGAACATCTGGTGACCTGCTCTTGAAGACAGAGCATCAGTGTAGAWTTTGTAATTTTTAATAAGAAACACAAGGTGAGGAGATACCACGTTTTACTCAAGAGCACTGAGACAGACCTTGGAGTTCTCTAGGAAAGCCAGTTTCCTCGTTCAGAAAAGCCTATTTCCTGAAGGTACTAATCTTTAAAGTCTCAGCTAACGGTAACATTTAGCCCACAGTCTCCAACTATAAACCCTCATGGTCTTACATGTAAGCACCCAAGTGCCACTGGGAGCAGCATTAACCAGTTTCAATCACACACAACACTTCAACCACTGCCCAGAGCAGGCCCTTGTGCTTTGAGCGAGATCTTAAGATTTTGCAGTCTGTTCTGTTTTCCTAACCAGCTACAGCACAGGACTCAGAAATGCAGGGAGCCACTGTGTGGGTGCATTTCCCAAAGGAACATGTCTGAACCAAATAGAGTACTGAAGTCCCAGCTGCGCAGACATCAACGCCTACTCAGCAATAAATCCTCATGTACAAAGACTGGGCAAATATAAACTGTTGCAAGAATCACAGGACTTTCCCACACTTATAAAACCTAAGGATTTCAAATTTTCTCTCTTAACCTCAAAAAAGGGCAGGGAGCCTCTGCCTCTGTCTCCCAAAACAGCTCCATGTTCTGNGCTTCCACAGATTAGAGCTAAGAAGCCCTTCAGCAGTACTAAAGGTTCGTTCTTTGACACCTTACCATTCTGTGTAACCAACCATGCCTCAGACGCTCGGGGAGTATCCTAAGACACTGAAGTTGGTCCTGTCGGCTCTTCGCCAGCAGAAAGCCAACAGGTGCAGCTGCTCAGCGCTGACACCCCTCCATGAGGAGCCCTCGCCAAGTACAGAGCTCTGCCGCGAGGTACAGACTCAGCGGGGAAGTAAGGGACCCAGAACATCTGGTGACCTGCTCTTGAAGACAGAGCATCAGTGTAGAWTTTGTAATTTTTAATAAGAAACACAAGGTGAGGAGATACCACGTTTTACTCAAGAGCACTGAGACAGACCTTGGAGTTCTCTAGGAAAGCCAGTTTCCTCGTTCAGAAAAGCCTATTTCCTGAAGGTACTAATCTTTAAAGTCTCAGCTAACGGTAACATTTAGCCCACAGTCTCCAACTATAAACCCTCATGGTCTTACATGTAAGCACCCAAGTGCCACTGGGAGCAGCATTAACCAGTTTCAATCACACACAACACTTCAACCACTGCCCAGAGCAGGCCCTTGTGCTTTGAGCGAGATCTTAAGATTTTGCAGTCTGTTCTGTTTTCCTAACCAGCTACAGCACAGGACTCAGAAATGCAGGGAGCCACTGTGTGGGTGCATTTCCCAAAGGAACATGTCTGAACCAAATAGAGTACTGAAGTCCCAGCTGCGCAGACATCAACGCCTACTCAGCAATAAATCCTCATGTACAAAGACTGGGCAAATATAAACTGTTGCAAGAATCACAGGACTTTCCCACACTTATAAAACCTAAGGATTTCAAATTTTCTCTCTTAACCTCAAAAAAGGGCAGGGAGCCTCTGCCTCTGTCTCCCAAAACAGCTCCATGTTCTGYTCTCTGCGAGGTGACTGCAAACTTGTTGATGGGCCTAGAAAAGGAAGTGTGAGGATATTCCACTCATTTAAATCAACTTTCAGGGGACTTTGGGCTCTGTGTTGAATAAGGAAAGAAATGATTTTGCACACTGGAAACTTCTCATTAGGAGTCTGTTCTAAACCCTACTCAAGAATACTGTAAGACTGGGGAGGGCACGAAGGACCCCCAATTCTTAACTTCTGTAGCACAAACTGAAAACTAAACACACACAGTGGTCAAATCATGTTGAGGGAAACAGAGAGGAAAAATAGCTAAAGACACAACTCAAAAAGCTGCCTCAAGAGGACAGCTGGGAGAAGAACTCAACATTAACTTGAGTTGAGGGGGAATGATGTATGACAGAAGAACAGGAGAAAACCACGCCATGCCTGGAACCTCGCCGGCAAGTGCACAGGGCAGCCAGCCAGAACATGGGCGCACCTTGTACAAGCGGGACTGAGCTGTCTAATGAAGCACACAAAGGCCGGGGTGGAGAAGGTCACAGTGCAGGAACAGACAAGCCACAGCCTCGCGCTCACAGCACTTCTGTGTGTGTAATGTGTATAGGGATAGCAGTGTGGAAATCAGGACCCGACTTTATGGGATCAAGCTCAATTGCAAGCAGCTTTACCCAAAGGCCCAACTCCAGGACATCCCTGAATCACGGACATGCCAGCTTTGTGGTCACGTGACTGCAGAGACTGGGAACAAGTACTGACAGGTGCTCTAATGGCCAAGATCATACTTAGGGATTTTATTTTCATAATCTTCTTTAGTACCCAACTATGCCAGTCAAGCAAGCACAAGTATCAGAATGCACAGTGTGCCTTCAAAGTCTTTGAGTTCATAAATGTTGGCAGAAGAATTATGCTTTAAAATTCATACATAAAAAGATGCGAGGTGACTTCAGATACTTAGAGAGGATGGAAAATGCTGCCTAGCTTCTATTAAGGTCTGGCCTTTTGTTATCCATCGTAATGCTAAATGTGAGCCCCTGGGACCCAGTATAGAGACCTCAGGTAGGCCTTGCTTCCAACTTATTTCTGACTGTAAATAAAGATGCCAACCAGTCAACATCAGAGCAGAAAAGACATAAGAAGGAGGAGAAGCCACCATGGATTAGGAGTCAAAACACATGGCCCTGAGGGCTGGCCAACTGGAGGTAAGAGCAGCCCAGATGAAACATAAGTAATAATTTAGGGTTCTCGATAGGAAAGTAGATTCTAACCACATAGAGGGTTGTTATCTGCCCAGCTCTTGTGCTGATTAAAGCTTATCGGGAATATAAAGGTTGTGTGTGTCTTTTATCCAGGAACTGAATGGTCAAAGGTGGGGGCAGAAACCCCAGGATGGGATTAAATCATTTCTACAACAGTCTTTAATCCCAGCACTTGGGAGGCAAAAGTAGGCAGATCTCTGAGTGTAAGGCTAGCCTGTTCCAGGTAGCAAGTTTTAGGCTATCCAGGGCTACACAGTTAAACTTAAAAACATAAGCAACAAAGGTTCACAGTAGAAATAAATGGCTCATTTAACACAACTGTATGTGTGTTGAGAAATTCAAACACTTGAATAGCAATCTGCCTTCAATGTAAAAAACTACCAAAAACAAAAAACAAAACAAGCGTTATTTTATCATAATGTTTTCCCAATGCTACTACCCCACACTAGGCACCACTGACAGACTCACAGCCGCGTCAGTCCTGTGCCACACACCTTATTTGTTATCTTACTCAATCCTAAAACAGTTCGCTTTTCACACACTCGTCGTTTTAAGTCCTTGATCCTAATTTATCTAGCTTCTGTTCCGCTGGGGAGGAAGTCGGAAAGGGTACCAGTTTCCACTCATGGCTTAGTCTTTCCTGGAAGGAACACTCTCGACCTGTCCTGACACCCAGCATGGTGGCGCTTGCCCAGCTGCCTTAGCTGCACAAACGCCACCCCGAGGACACCGCACGGAGCCAGCTCCTCGGACTGAAGAGGCACCAGCTCCCTGCCCTCCAAACACAGGCAGTCTCCAGCACTAGAATCCTCTCTTCTAACTGCTCTCTCAGGCTCTAAGGCAAGCTCTACAGCACGATCTGAAGACAGAAGGAAGGTTAGGAACATTTGCCTAATCTAAAAGTGCCTCCAAGGAAATTGACACACAGCACCTCCCTAACTACAAGCTGACACCTTCCAAAAAAGAGAGAGCGCAAAACTGTAAGCTGGGAAATCCACATCCTCATTTGAAAGCCCAGAAAATAGGGCCATTAATCTAATCAGGTAAAACACTCCTCTATCAGGGTGGCTCAGCCTGAGGCCAGCCTCTGGGAGGGGTATAAGCCACTAAAGAACCATCCACCATGCTGCTTGTGTCTACTCTAAGCAATGACAAGGACAGCCTTCCAGAGTAGCCTGTCCCAAACCCACCAATGATCTGAAGAAAACATCTGCATCTTCCAGGAGCTGAACTACTGGAGGGCCGTGAGGGATGGTTGTCCCACTGCTGTCCTAAACCCTTCCACGCCTCATTGAACAGCTCAGGGTGAGGGTGGACAGCCACTGCCAACAACGCTCCCTGAGGTCTGGTGCCATTCTTTCAAGTGGCTTAATGAACCAGACAGCTGAAATGGGAGAGAGTCCTAGAAAGAGGGAAGCAAAAACATCACCCAGCCTCTGTGGCCTCTGCAATTGTGTGCCGGCCAAGCCTCCCTTCTTAATCAGGGAACTACCGTCCAGGGGACCATGACAGTACCCACAGCACCCGAGCCTGTTGTGACTGGTGGGACAAGGTGCTACTGGCACAATGTAGGGAGAAGCCAAAGGTGCAGTTAATCAACCCACAACAATCAACAGCAAACACTCAACCTATGGCTGAAAACCTCTAGGCTCATAAATGATGAGTCTAGTCAAATACCTGTTTACTCAGAAAAAGAAAAGACTGGAAGGGATTGAGAAGGGGCCAAGACCAACCCCGAGAGAATGGAGGTTACACGATTTACACTTCCCATAATTCAAAGTGACTCAGAATGAAGGAGGAAAGCCAGCCCACTCCARAGAGAAAGGTCAGTCAATGGAGACGGAGTGTACATTGTGCTTCATAACCAGCATTATCACAATATTTTTAATATGCTTAAGTTTTAACTATGCATAAGTGTGCTCATAACATCAATGGGAAATAAGAATTTAAATGATTTTATACACACACAAAGCATACACACATACACTTTTAAAAACTTAGTTCTTTTGCACTTCTTGTATGCCAATGTTGAAATGGTCTAAATTAAATTTTTACTATAATTGTACAAATAAAAAACCAAATATAAGCTTAATTTTTTTCTAAGCAAGACTGTTAGATAGCTGATACTAGAAACTGATTCATTTTGAATGTGTCATAATGAAAGTATTCCATTTACAATAAATAATCTAGGTTGTAGAGACACATAGTAGTGTGTCTCTACACACTACTAGAAACTATAAATATAAATAAGAACCTTTACTCTCACTTTTTTTTTTAGCTATTCTAGAAAATTAATTTAAACCCACCTAATTTTCAATTTAAAATGAAAACAATGTTCCTTCTCTTTTGACAGATAGACTCTGGGGTGTTGTTTTATAAAAAGCACCCATTAAATAAAAAGCACCCATTAAATAAAAAGCACCCATTAAATACATGTGTAGGTGAAAAACAGTAGTGTCTGAATCACAAGAAGTCATTTCCTTAGGCACACCTGGGTCTAACCCTGTGTACTGAGGCTCTGACACATGATGAGTAGAAACACGTTAAAGGCAAATATATTTTTGATTTATTTTTAAATTTATTTATTTTATGTACACTGTCACTGTCTTCAGACACCCCAGAAGAGGGCATCAGATCTCATTATGGATGGCTGTGAGCCACCATGTGGCTGCTGGGGATGGAACTCAGGTCCTCTGGAGGAGCAGTCAGYGCTCTCGCCGCTGAGCCGTCTCTCCAGCCCCGTTTTGATTTTCACATGCTCACACACGTCAGCACGAGCAGCTGTGTTAAGCAGATCTAAGCAATGGGCAGCGCATGAGCATCTCAGTGTGACTAAGCTGCACCCCGAGCATCCCGCCGGCCGATAGCCGGGCAGGGCCACGATGGTCAGCAGCCTCGGGGACCAGGCTTCATCTGTGTTTCCGCCGCCTTCCAGCCCACCTTCCCCGAGGCGCTGGACTCACTGTTATGAAAGCTAGCAGAGCATGGCAGGTATCACCTGTGTTGTGACCACAGCTCCCGTAATGCCCACTATATCCCTAAAATTTCTCCATCATCTGACGGTGGGCACCACTGCTGATGTCACCCTTGGCCCTCTCTCCAGATATGGCCTTGAGCAGCGCCATCAAACCCCAGGGTGGTGAATGAGAGACCCCACCATGCTGTCTGTCTGGGCTAGGGCCTGATGTCTCTTCAGAGTCCTGCCAGACTACTGCTCAAGCCCTTAAGAACCCTTGAATGACTGCTACACCCCAGCAATCCATCAGTGTTCTTCTGACCCCCAGTCTGGGAACTTCTAACAACCACTTTACTCAGTTGAGATTCGCTAGGGGAAGCTACTGGTGGCCTCTCTAACACCAAGACTGAAGCATTGCCAGCAGAGCTGTTGACAGTAGCTTCACACTAAGACAGACTCCCGGCCTGCAGCCAGCAGCTAAATCCCTGCCCTAGGGCACCTAGGCAATTAAACAGGGCTGAGGTGCTGTGTGCCAGTGAGGAGCTCAGTGGGAATGGGTAAGAGGTTCTGTGTTTCATACCTAGTGTATAAAAAGAAAAAAGAACAATTTGGAGGGGGGTAGAGGTGCTGTGTACTGTGTTCTGTGAAAACTAAACTCTCTTTATCAATCCATTATAACTAGACTATGGACAGAGGTAAGAAATGTTAAATTGAGTCATTTTATTTTGGTTTCATTGATCCAACAGTTCATGCCTATTTAGCAGCAAAGGTCACACCCTCTGCAAATGTAGGYTATGGCAACCGTCCTGGTCACCTAGTTCAGTCTGCTTTTGACAGTCACCAAGCTGTGTGCGCTCGTCTATGGAAAGGAGCACCTGGGCGGCACTATACAAACTGTCACCATTTAATTCAATCTAACTAGTCTTAGGTTATGCCAAACGACAGTGTAAGGAAGAAAACTTAGGGAGAATAACAGGAAGGCCATGCTAGTGAGCCTCAAGTCCAAACCATGTATGAAGAAGAGTACTGCAGACACAGCTCTGTCATCTTATTATCCAAGCACCAGTGTGCACACATGAGAGCAGAGTGGCCGAGAGCAACATGAACAGATAAGAAACACACCAACCCTGTCCACCTCCGTCCACACGCAGGTGTGGTCATGGCTGAGAAAGAGAGGGCCAAGAGCGCCGTGAAGACTGACCTTCTGTTGACTGGCTTTTCATCCTTCTCATAGGGCCGCACAAACCACTTCCCGATCCTCACGAAGTTCTTGTCCATTAGGCACCTACGAGAAGCACATCAGGAGTTACCCTCACGGACTCAGGAACCAATCAGCTGAGCATTCTGTCAGCAACCCAGATGAGAGGCGCCGAAGGAAGCCCAAGCAGCCAGACCAACTGTCAGAATGTTTCCTTAGACTGAAACAACTCAGAACGTATTTGGAGGGGGGGGGGCTGGGGGGGGCCCTTGGTTTTTTCGAGACAGGGTTTCTCTGTACAGTCCTGGCTGTCCTGGAACTCACTCTGTAGACCAGGCTGGCCTCAAACTCAGAAATCCACCTGCCTCTGCCTCCCAGAGTGCTGGGATTACAGGCATGCGCTGCCACCACCACCACCGGCCCGGCTCAGAACGTATTTTTAATGCCCTGGAAGGGGTGGGGGGCATAAGCAAAGAAGCAAAATAGTTTAGAGTGTTTCCAAAACTCTGGGGTCTAAGTCACAGGCCTGCATCACAGACGCTCCTACATCGCCAAGGTCAGAATGCAGGGAACTTTAAGACTCTCCGTCCTGCAAGCTGGCTTTGGAGTTTTCTTGTGGTAAGTGATCAATTCTTTAGCAAGGACGCCGATAACGAACCTTTGGCACCACCCATCACCTGCCCTGATGCTTGCTTTCCAAGGACACAGAAGCACCGTGCGGGCGGACAAGTGAGGGCTGAGCAGCAGTCCCCTGCTGAGGCGTGTGCGCTGCACTCAGACCTTGGCTGCACTCGGTTCTGTCGCCACGGTCTTTGTGCTTGTGTGCTCTGCTGTCACGTGGCAGACTTTTTCTCCTGAGTACAGGTTAGTAGTAAGGGAGCCCGTCACAGAGAACACCAACAGTGCAGACAACTGACTAAAGTGACAGCACAATGATGACCCAGGTTCCTTCGTGTGCAGCCAGGTGACCAGTCTACCCCAGCGCCACCTGCACAGTGGGTGAGAGGCCGCAGAACACCAACAAGTACCCACTTCCCGATGTGAAAGCAAGTGGACATTCTGAACGAGATGGAGCACGGGGGCCTCTCAATGTCAGTCAGTTTGAAGGGAAGCTGTCCGAATGCGGTGTGGAATTCTTTTGTTCAAGGGCCAGTGAGAGCTAGACAGCAATTCCTATCTCAATATTCAGGCAGATCTGTCTCTGCCGTTCCCACTCCATCAAAGACTATGGAAACAATTCAAGCCCTCACCCATTTTGTTACAGGTTAAACGAGTTAGTAAATGTCAGGCAGCAGCTTCTCCTCACAGTGTCACTCCCTCTGTGCAGACTCAATTTGGAACAGGGTTACATCAAATACCACTGGATTTATTTGGAAAGTGAACAGTCTCCCTTGTTCACAGTAAAGAAAATCATTTCCAGTGTAACTCCTCAATCTGACGTCTTGCTTCTGAGTGACCGAGTCTCTGAACACATTAAATTCTGAATAGGAAATATGGAGCAGCCACCTAGGGACAGGTCACAAGAAGTGAGACTGTAAATCCTCACCAGGGTCTTCCCCAGCCAGACTCCATCCGGCCGAGCAGACATGCCGCACAGAATGCAGTCCAGTGAGGGCCCAGAGCTGCTAGTGCCACAATGGCCAAGCCCAGCAGCAGTGGGAGTGTCCTCAGCTGAGGCACATGGGGAACATCTCCAAGCAAGGCCGAGTCACCAAGTGGTGGGACTAGTCGCCAGATGCATCTGTGCACGAGGCCAGCACAGAATCAATAGCACCAGGATACTCCCTTAACTCCTCTTTTTYCTTTTATTTGGTTTTTCAAAACAGGGACTCTCTGGGTAGCCCTGGAAAGCTTGGAACTTGCTCTGTAGACTAGGCTGAGTTGGCCTTGAACTTACAGAAATCAGCCTGCCTCTGCCTCTGCCTCTGCCTCCAAGAGCAAGGATTAAAGGCATGCACCACCACTGCCAGCTCCTTCTTTTCTTGAGCCCAGGTCCACATCATAACTGAATTAATGTGCATGCATTTCTTCTCTTAGTAACAGCTGTCACTGAGTGTCTACCTTGAAATCCACAGTGCACAGAATAAAAGCAGTGGTAGCAGGCAGGGGGGGTCACACCCACCAGCAATCTTCATCTCAGAGAACTGCATTGGATAAAGTTGTGCTGGGCTTGGTTGGGGTGGAGATCATACACAGCTCCTCTGAGGTGAGGCTGAACATAAGCAAGTGAATGAGATGCCRTCAGCTTTAAGCCTTGGGAGCAAATGGAAGAGGTGTGAATACAGTGTGGAAGACAGTTCTTTGGCTGACTAGCATCTGGGGAGCCCTGACTCTGTAACAGACTACAGTGGAGCAGACGTGCAGTCTGAAGATAAACTAAGAGGAAACATAAAAGCTCTTCTAATACTGCAACAAAATAATGCAGCATGGAGCCCAGCAGCCGGTTCCCACGTGAGACGCCTCCATGCTCCATGGCCAGGGAGCCAGGACTCCCTTACTGCTCTACGCCGCCCCCGCCTCCCCCCCACCCCCCGGTCTAAACTGGGAAGACCCTTCCTGTCTCTGATGCCATCTGGGATTTCTCTTGTGTTTGCATCAGGGTTGCAGTACTCAGTCAGTCGGGATGACAGTGACTATTCAACAGGGAGTTAGAGCCTGCGCTGGGCACGTTCTGGGTCCTGCTCTGCACTGCGTACTGCTCAATCAACAGCTGATGTGAGTGTTAGACACATTCATCAAGAATTATTTTCCTGTTCATGATCCAAGCACTCTTATGGCCATGCTTGTTGTGTGTCATATGAGGCACCGGTGACTGGGAAGGAAATCTACTGAATGTGCTTCTTCATAGCCTGTCTCTCAGCTCCCGATGCAGCCTAAACCCACACTACCTCAGCACTGGAGGGGCCGTGTAGCTGCTGAGATGTGGTCAGGAAAACCAACACTACTACAAACTGCAATAATTACATTCAAAGAACATAATTAGGCAAATGCTTTTTTAAAGGTAGTTTTAAATTATAAAAAATATCAGAAATAAAATATACACTTCTACCATTCTTTGCTCTTTTTGGTGGGATAAGGGTCAAAATTTGTATTAAACTTTACAACTCCAGCAGCCAGTTCTCCCTGCCAGAGACTGTCTCAGAGCACTCCCCAGTCACTGCCAGGCATGTATTACAGTCAACCTGGGTACCGGCAACGTTCTTAAAGTCAGTTTCCTATGAAGATGGCGTCGCTCTGTAAGGCAGCTGAGGAGCCCAGAGGCTAACAATGCTAAGCAGCAGCTGAGAAGATTCTCGCTAAGTGCCCGCACCTTCAAGGTCATCCTGTCAAGAGCAAGGCAGCAGTGCTGGACATGAAGGCAAGTTCCACACGTGCGCCCATGGGAGGTGCTGGTGATGCACACTTTGGTGTGCCTGCCACACGACGCTGAATAATTATCTAATATGCCAGCTCCCATCTCTACTCCCAAAGCCTGGGCAGACCTAAGGCAGGCAACAGTCCAGACCAACCCAGCAAGTCACTTCCCAGGTGGGCGAGACTGCTGAGAGGAGCAGAAGGGCRCCCGGCTAGCACTGATGACGGCCCCGCCCTGCCCAGCCCCGCCCCGCCCCACCCCGCCCCGCCCTCTGCTCTCTAGCTGCCTACCCACAGATTGCATCCCACCCACCTGCATGCCAAGGACCTTCAGTGCCACCTTCCCCTCCCCAAATTCATCACATTCAGGAAATCGGTTTCCATCAGGCTTACTGCAACAGGTACAGCTGAGGAGATGAGGGACCCCTTCCCCAGATGACCCCAGAACCTCACTCAGTGGGTGAGCTTCTCCTGTGCGCTGGTGGGTGCTGATTCTTGCAGCAAGATATAGCCAGGCAAGGCCTGTCTACTTTATATCCTCTCTAAAATGACTATAACCTTAAGTTCTTTTCCAGACCTGGCCTCCCCTGAAATGTTCACTCTGCCTCATGCAATTCCAAAGGCCTGCTGCACCTTTCTTCACGGCCCATCCAGTGTCTAATGTTATCCTCTCATTACAAACAAACAACCCAAAACCAATTGTCAACATCCTCACCCTGTCTCTCTGCAGCAGTAATAATAATAATAATAATAATAATAATAATAATAATAATAATAGTAATAATAGTGATAGTAATAATAGATAAACATCTTGATTACTGCTTTTAGAAGACACAGATTCCTTTCCAGGAATTTACAATTAGATATATGTCTACGTTTTTAAGACATATGTTCTCCCAATACAGACTGTACCCCCTAAATCTAAAGACTCATTCTTCAAGGTGGGAATTGAATGGTTCTTGTCCTCCTACTATGTGATGCCCAAGGATGCCAGTTGTCTCCACATCATATAACCATGTCTTCCGCTGCAGCCTCAGCTGCCACTCAGCTCCTTGACTGCAGGAGCTGTGCTGCAGCCTCTTGCCCACCGTAAGACCGTAATGCCCAGAGCGTAGGCATGTGGCGGTTGCGTGCAGATCCAATCCCCAGGTTATGCTCCCTTGCTTTCCAAGGCACTATGGATGGCACGGGGGAGCTTGGCAGCCATCAGTCAGCAGCACCAGTACAGCACCAGGAAGGGCACCGTACTTCCACATGTCGGACCCACACTGCCGGAGGCCCCCGTATGCACAATGATCAGACCGAGCACGCAACCAGACCTTTTAGTCACCTTCCACTGTGTGCAAAGCAGTGGTGACCTGACCTCTGGAGATAGCACTAAACCCCAAAGCCTTCAGGCAGTTACAAACTCAAGTCACAGTAAGGAACCTAATGCCAACCTGGCAGCGTATCACATGCTTTGGCATTCCTACAGTGTCACGAAGGCAAGCTGCTTCAGTTCATGAAACACTCTGTGCTTTTGAACTATACACATGGTCTGCTTTTTTCTTTTCTCAAGGATTTTTACTCCATACTCATAGACAGCTAACAGAATTTGATATATCATGAAAATCCACGTCAGCTGCTATAAGGGAAACAGTCAAGATGTCCGAAGATAGAACAAGCTCCCAAAAAGCAACCGCACCCATTTTTTCCATGCTGAGGAGGAAACAGCCTCAGTGTGACACCCAGCATACCCACAGCAGGGTGAGCATGGGCTGGGGCCACTTAAATGGAGACCTGTTCTTACATGTGGGGAGAGGAAAGGGATGTATAAAACGGGGTGGGGCTAAGCCCAATCACAAGGGATTCCAGATGAATAAAAACCAAATTGATGGTATTTTATCATCCTGGGAATATCGCCAAAAAGATAATTGAACTTAAACTAAACTAGGACGCATGCTTACTTCCTCAGAAGACATGAAAAATAAGCACGGACAGATCTGAGACAGGGAACTCCGGCACCGTCTGTCCACTTTTCACGGTATATGAAGTCACAGAGACAGAACCTAAAGACGCAAAGAGCTTAAAGATGCCCCCCCAGAAGCCTCACATGAGGAGCACGGACTGAGACGCTGGTCTCCCTCTGCCCACCACACGCGGTCACGGCCTTCGACTTCCCCACCTCTCCCTCACAGTCTACCTCRGCCACTTAAGCCTGTGGCCACTATCTTAGCTGATGAATATGAGCAGACTGGCATGCATTACTTCAGGGCAGATGCAGCTCAGGCTTTTCAGATCCTGAGTTACCAGCATTCTTTGCTCTCTGTCAGGAAGCCAACAAGGAGAGGCAGAGGCTGGCTGCTCAGTTTCTGGGCCTGGGGCAGGCAGGCGGGCGGGCGGGCGGGCAGGTACACAAGCAGCCTCTCCTATGAAGGAGGCGTGTGCCCTGATGTCCAATAACACAGCATCCTTGAGCCTAACTTGATTGGTGAGAGAGGCAACTGCGATACATTAAAGCAAGTCAGTGGCCACCAAAAGTAAAGAATGCGGACAAAACGATGGAAAGGAGAGGAGAATGCAACTTCATAAGCATGAACACAGCCAGGCGGTGGTGGCGCACGCCTGTAATCCCAGCACTTGGGAGGCAGAGGCAGGCAGATTTCTGAGTT
>BDUI01000712.1:70226-82181 GCA_002335545.1 Apodemus speciosus | reverse complement strand
AAAAAAAATTGGCTTGTTATACTTGGCAACTTACTAGGCAGGATTATATCCAAACTAAGAGTCTTCTGTTCTATGCCAAACAAATATAATATTGAGGCTAAAACATAGAGAAATAACCAAATAGCCCTATGTTATCACCATATTCAAAGTATAACTTATCAGTAACAATAAAATGTAAAACTACTGATCTGGAGAGATAGTTCAGGGGTTAAGAGCACTGACTGTTATACCAAAGATCTTGAGTTCAATTCCCAGCACCCACGTGGTGGCTCACAACCATCCGTAGTGGGATCCGATGCCCTCTTCTGGTGTGTCTGAAGAAAAAAAAATAGAACGACTGATCTGGTGTTTCTATGAACCCTGCCAAAAGCTGTGTGTCGACACCAGGCCCCTGAAGATGACTGCAGGTCCATGTTCTCTCTCCGCATACCCCACAGCAGCTCAAGTCAACAGCCCTGCCACAGCAAACCTGGCGCACCAGACAGCAGCAATAGATGCTTATTGTCCTTTCTCTACTAGAGCGGAACTTTAAACAGCCAATCTCCAAAGCTGTCCCTTTACAGGAACAATGAAGAACTTACATTTCCTATGTGAATTCTTACAATGTCCAAGCATTTTTTTTAAAAACAGTTGAATATGTACTGACTCACTGAGTCATAAAAAATAAAAATAAAAAGTTGATTCCTTGCTAATTAGTAGTAGTAGTCTGAGATAAATGAACTATTAAACATACTGTTAAAAGATGGGCTTGCCTCCAAGCAGCTAGCAATGATTTGAATGTCAGTCTCTCATTTCCATTCATTCATAAACACCACAACGTATGCACATATTCATTCATTCACATGAAAGTTCAGAACAAAACTTGAATGAAATACAGTAATTCTTCAATTTCTCATTGTGTGCAAACAATTCTCAAATACTATCATTATGATTCTATTTTATACATCATTATGGAAGTACACCAAATCACATATTAAAACCAATTATATGAGTGATGCTGGTGGTCTTCATAAATTTTACTACTGCTATAAAACAAGGAGACCAGTTGGCTCAGAAAGGGGAACAGACTGGAAAGACACGATTTATATAGTAACCGCCTGTCAACAGAGGAGAGAGAGATGTGTCAGAAGTCCATCACAGCACAGACTGAGTTGCTAACCTGTTTGTGTCTGGAGAAGTATCGTCTTTTGGTTTTAGTCTTCTGAAAAAAGAATGAATATGGAGTGTGCCCACGTCTGACTCTTTGCCCAGGTGTGTGCAGTGTAAACATTTGTCTTTTCTCTTTGCTCCCATTCAACCAACTTCACTGGCGAACGGTGCAGTGTGTGTGGAAGAGCTGCCCCACCCCCAAYTGGTGTCCATTCTACRTGTTTTCCAGAACTCTCCTCATAGTCTYTGGTTACAGGTGAGCTAACCGTCACTTCCTGCCTTCGTTTGTCTACAGGGCTCTAGAATYTCTGCCTGCTTGTCCTCAATAAGTGTATGTCTAACTTTTACCTCACACATGGGAGGGGGTTGTTCACTTTCACTTTCTAATTCTCATGTACAATGAGCCCTGGGCCCCACAAACACACTGGGCCCCACAAACACACTGGGTCCCAAAGGTCAGTTTGTGACTCAACAAGCAAGTAATTTAAAGGTGTCAGTCAGTGTCTGTGAGAATATTAGCAACTTACTACCCCGTCCTCTAGTCCCTGAGGACAGGAAAGGGGAACTGAGAAATGCTRAAGGACACAGGTGACTCAAAGAAGACCAACAGCAGTAACAAAGCCACCGAGGAAGACACGAGGAGGACATGGAGCCTGACTTCACAAGAGTGCACACGCGGCTCCTCCTTCCCACGCCCCCCCCCCAGGAGGAAAGCAAATGCATCTCATAAATGAGTGATCTGTGAAGCAGGGGTGCGGACTCTGAGGAGGAGAGAGAGCCAGCTCCCACACACTCCTCTGATCGCCACATGACGGTGTGGCATGTGTGCAAACACAGACAAAGGTAATCATTTAAAAGTTACAAAAAATTATTGACAATCCAAGTGTCAGAACTGGATTGATTCATTCCCCTTACAGTAGGCTGTGTGTAAGATAAGCCCCAGGTGCATGTGTTTAAGAAAGACACACAGTCAAAAGGGCTGCTCTAACCGAAAGAAACTCTGCAAAGACCTAATTGGAATTCAAGTAGACATGGAGATCGCTGAGATACCAAGATGGCCCCAAGCCAAATCTCTTTTCTGGCTGACCACGCAGGCCATGTCACTGGACATTAACTTCACATATCGTGCAACAAGCCACCCAGTGTCTAGTTCTCTTCTGTGTGCCTAAGGCCAGAATATACCTTCCCATGCAGTAAGCCAGTGTATCAACATACTCACATTTAATTACAACAGTTTTGGAAAGCAAATCCAAGACGGCAGAACACACAGCATTTCTACCCTTCCTCCCAGTTAACATCTACATCTTGTCATCATTTTGGAAAGCCACATTTCTAGAACATGATAGGTAAGGAAGCCTTAAATCATCCATAACTAGCATTCCCACTCTCCCGTAAGCAGGCCTGAACTTCTCAGGTCTCCCCTGCTAACAACCAGATGCTACCTGCTGCTCCACCGGGGCCCTGTGGCAGTTGGCCACAGCCGCCACAATTCAGGTACACATCTCTAAGCCTGGATATTCCTGTCCTGACCTGTGAGGTCTTCCCCTTGTGCCACTACTTGAAATCTCTGAACAGATGGGTCTAGCCTGCAAATAGAGACCTCCTGCTTCCCACAGGATGGCCTCAGGCTACCCCACCCCCAATTCTATAAAGTGCTGTTCCTTCTTTCCAATGTGACCTATTAGATCTCAATTCTGAGGGTGGAGTGAGTGCAGAGAAGTCGCCCCTAGTGGGAACTCAGCACAGTGTCCCTCTGTCTCATTCTCAAGGGTTATCACCTAACTGCTGGAAGAAAATTAGAACTATGGAGAATCTCAAGGAGGTCTCTGCTTAAACTTCATCTTAACCAGGTTTGCAGCAACCAAAGTCAGTGAAAGGAGTTAGCTCCTGAGAGGAGTGCGCTTAAGGTCCTMGTGAAGAAGTCTATTTTCAAAGATAATTGGTTCAGATCAATGATGTCTTAAACGTAGAAGTGTCAAATCTACTAAATGTTGTAGACACAAATATTTCTGGATGTACTATCTTTCCACTGCTTCTTTGATGAAAAGGTATTACAAACCCAAGCATGGTGGCACACCCTTTAATCCCTGAGTTCCAGGACTGCCTAAGCTACATAGCAAGGACTACAGAGAGAACTCTTTCTGAGAGGAGGGGAGGAGATGGGACTGGACGAAATTCTATCAGCAAAGTTCAAACTGTACAGGAACAGATCTAATGATGCGCAGTTGTGCAGGAATTCCCTTGTCTTGCTGAATGGAATTATACTCTTATGTCAACTTTTATGCACAGCCTTCAGAAAAATAGATATTATGAATCCTTCTGACACAGAGCAACAGGAAGCCACGTTAAAACCAACCTAACCGCAGAAATAAATCTACAGCGGAGTTTAAAAGCATTCATTATCTTCAGGGTAAGATAATCAGTGCATTGGCTATGGGAATCATGGGAAACGATGTGAGCCTTGTCGGAAGAGCCCAAGGTGACCGCAGCCATGAGATAGGGAGGCAGGTGAGCACGGCTGACGGAAGGACAATGCTCTCCCACTGCCCGTCCCAGCTTCCCACTCTAGCTTTACCGTGTCCAAGTCACCGACCTCATCTCTCTGGCCCTTACCTGCTGCCCCTCTAGCTACCCTATGAATCAGCACCGAGCCCTTCTTCTGAGGCCCTCCACATCTGCATGGCCTGTGGCCTGTAGGGCTGCTTGCTTCCACATTATGTAAGGATGTATTTGCTGCAGACAAGAGCTATCTCTTTCTTTCCCTCTCCTTGCCCTAACCCCTTCCTCCATCTCCCTTGCTCTTCCTACTTAACTGAATTTAAAATTCTCTGCAGACAGATCTGCTGCATAAAGACTCAAATGCTTTTGTGAAGAGTGAATACTCACTAAACTCCTATCAAATAAAAGGATATATAATTTTGGCACAGTTTGAAACTGTTTTATCGTAATTATGGTATAGTACAATTATGTTATTGTTTCCATTTCTAAACAAACTTTAATAGCAGCAGTGTCTCATTGCCTGCAAACAAGATATAATAAAAAAAACTATTATTCCTGGATTTTGCTTTGTCTCGAGACAGGTAGAATGTCAATCCTGTCTGCAGGCAGTCTCCTGAAGGGTGCTGTGTGCAGACCACGTGAGTGACTTACCACTTACACTTGCTGACCTCCTCCTTACACTGCTCCCCAGGGCAGAGGGGCTTAACCGGAAAGACTGACTCAGAGGACCTGCCCCCCCCCCACACACACACACATGCAGGCATGCCTATAATCACAGGACTTAGGTCACATGGACAAGAGAGAATCAAGAGTTCAAGGCCATCCTCAGCTGCAAGAGAGTGTGGACAACCAAAGAATGTGGACAAACAAACCTTAGGCATGAGTGTGTGTGTGTGTGTGTGTGCACACGCACGCACAAACACACCTTCTTTTTTTTTTTTTTTCTCAGTTAAAAGCCCAACTGAAATGAAAAACTGAGGGAAAGGAACGAAATAAAGGCAGCTCAACAAATTCAAGAGAAGTTACCAAATAAAAGTATGAAGATCATTGGGAAACATCGTGTTGTCAGTCAACAGTGTAGAATGAAGCAGAGTGTGTATTTTTAAAGGCCTTTTTTCCTAAAGATCTGGTGGGTGGTGTGCATGCATGTGTGCATGCACACTGGAGCCTTCATCGGATCCCCGGAGAGGGAGCTGCAGACAGCTGTAAAGCCCTTCCAGGCTCCGGCTCTCAGGAGGCCCTCTGACCCACCCCCAGCCCTACGCCCAGCCCCGCCTTCTTTTAAACTGAAACTGGCTTTGCTTTCTAACTTTCAGAAGAAGAGAAAGGAAGCACAGTAAACACCCACTGTTACAGGTAACATGCGCACAGTGCACAGCTTCTCGGAAACTTGACATCTTCCATCAAGGAAATTTAAGAGAATATCAAAGAGTCTGATTCTGTGGAACCTGCACTGCACTGTTGAGGGCATGGGTAAGTAAGCCTTGCTCTTCTTCGGCTTTGTTTGTTTAGGTAGTTGTTTTAATTGTTTTTAATAAACTGTATCATAAACATTGCATCTTATTTTGTATAAACACTGACAACAGTATAGGCGCCACCCCTCTAAGGCCATTCGTCTTTAACACGTTGAAAACAGCTATACCCCATAGTAATAATAATAGGTGTATCTATTAGTGAGTCTGCTAGGGAAGGCAAAGCCACTGGATTGAAGTGCCCACCTGTCTCCACTCACRGTAAAAAGCAAGCGACCGTCTGACTGGACGAGCAGAGCACTGGCCGCTGCCCGCGTGCCCGGAGTGCACCTGTCAGCACACACTCACACACGGGTCCTGACCGTCAGCGTCACTCCGCCATCACCAGAGCCAGCCACTCAAACAGCGGGCCACCAAGCACGAGTTGCTGCCACAGAGTAAAGGCTAAGAGCCAGCCACACTCATTCTCCCAGAAGTGACAGCTAACACTCAAGAGCACCCTCCCACAGGACACAGGTGACAGGGCACACAACTGCTCTGGCTTACACACTGCCTTATAGCAAGAGACTTGGGAATCAAAGAAAAACCTCTCCTGACYTGAACATACAAAAAGCGCAGCTGGTCGGATTTTTCTCTGAACTTAGGAAGTTTCCCCGTAAGCCTAATAATGGTTTACTTACATCGGAGCCTTAGAGTCTCTTCTCATCACAAGTTGACAACATTCAGATAAAAGGCACAAATAATTCTTCCATTAACTCTGTAGGACACTTTGACAAACTATAGCATGCACAAGGAGGCAGTTTCTTTGCTTTGTTTTGTTTGTACTTTTTTTTTTTGTTAGTGTGCTTTTATTTTCTTTTGGGGGGGAAGGTTGCCGAGGCAGAGGGTGGATACAAGGAGAGGAGGGGGCTGCGGCCCAGGACAGGAAACTCACAAGAATAAAGCATCAGAAAGAACAGGAAGGAAAGAAGGCCCTAATGCTTTTAGACACAGCACTGGGAGATGGGGCACTCCTGCACAGGAGTTTAACAACAAAGGCCATGGCTGCCCTTGGAGCAGGGGAAACTGCTACAACAGGAACAGCAGCCTACACGCACTCGCACGACTGTCTAGACGCTGAGTGCTGTGCCAAGCAAAGCCTGCTTCAAGTGTGAACTCAAGTAACCCTCACACTCAATGTTCCAAGTGTGAACTCAAGTAGCCCTCACACTCAATGCAGTACAGGGAGTCTAATTCCCCACCTGGAAAAGGAACAGGGTAGTGGCAACARCTAAATACTAAGAACAGGACTGGAACCTTAGTGTGGCACCAAAGCCCTTGGTGTTAATGACCCTCTTACCAGTGAATTCTCATACTTGTAATATGCTTGAGGCTATGATGCTGTAATTACCAAGATCAATTCAAACAATCGGATTCTACAGCCCACTACTAAACATGCAACATTAAAGTTATTTATTGCTAGTTGGTGGGTTGTTTTTTTTTTTAAGGAAATTTTACTTTTTTCAACATTAAACTATATATAACTACATCATTTCCTGTCCTTTTCCTTTCCTTTCTCRCCCTCAAAACCTCCCTTAGCATGGATTCCCTTGCTCTCTTTTGCTCAGTCCATTTAGTGTTAACGTCCATCTAATTTCATATATAATTGCATATAATATCAAGGCTGATCAACTGGTGTTGGATAACCATTTAGGGGCTCATCCTTGGGCTGAGGAGAAATGATTTCATTCATTGGCTGGTTGCTTGGCTGGTAGAAAAGGGACCGTGTACACAGAGCATTTGCCAGACACCATCACCCACCACTGTCTGGCTCACACTTAACTCTGAGGGAAGAAGAACAAAGGGTGTGAGGGGGACACGAAACAGGTTCTACTCTGTCTCCTGGCATCGGTCCATGTCCACCACTCAGGGCTGGACAGCAGGAGAGCATATCATACAAGTGTCAGCACAGACTCTGAGCACAGAGCCATCCCCACCCCCACCGGCTCCAGCCCCAGCCCTTGCTCTTCTTGCCCTTCTCCCCAAAGGTCTCTCTGTTCTCTAGACAGTTTTGATGAAGGGCATTCTTTAAATATGTTATTCGTGAAAGTTTTATCTTCAAGACATAAAAACATAAATACATGCATCCTTTAGTAAGGATACCAAAGTCCTTTACATAGAACACAGTGTCTTTAAACTGAATAAAACTCTCTATACTCTATACTTCAAAGTATCTTTACATTATTTATACACTAAATACAAAGGAAACACCATGTAAGCACCATCCTTAGAGGGAACACCAGTGAGGAAGAATGACTGCACATGCTCAGTACAGGTGCTATATTTTTAACAATGTTTCCCCCATACTTGAATCCAGGGAAGCAGAACCCAAAATGAAAATAGAGGACCAAGTGGTTCTAGCTCTCACGTGACCACTCTGCCATCAAGTAAGTGACTGGAGATGCACAGGCACAGAGCAGCACCTGCTGTGATGCCTGGCACAGTGCGGGGCTGGAATGGACGGTGTTCCCAGGCCATCCACGAAGGGACTCGCTCCAGTTACCTTTCACATCACTCAATAGATGAGAAACATCTTATTTCACTGTTTCTAYAGGCCACTCATTCTACCACGGTTTTTCTTAAGCTTTTATTTTTCATAAAATTCATTCTACTATAAATGCCATGATTTTATTCTCCCAAACTGTGACATTCTTTTACTCTGTGTTGCTCTCAGCAACATGTGAGAGTTCAGTTACCAACTTTCTGTAAGTGTATGCAACTAGACTAATTATCTCCCCACCCATCTGATGACTGTCTCCAGCAAGAATAAACCATGACGTGCAGTTTTTCACTGAAGCATGCAAGGCCTGAGCGCATCCATCAAGGTGTCATTTCAACTCCAATGTCACTAACAGAAGGATACAGGGGCAGTATAGGATAAATACAGCACCTMGGAGTCCAAATGAAATCCAGCACATCTGAGAGGAAGCGGTGTCTGTAAAAGTGATGTTTATCCCAAAGTCAAGGGGCAGGGTCAAGTTTAAGGACCTTCCAGATTTTTAAGCATCACAACATTAAGTGGGCAACTAAGAGAGGTTTAAGAAGAAATGTTTATGTTGGGCATAGAAGAACACACGTGCAATCTCAGCACTTGGAAGGATGAGGCAGGAGAATTGTCACAAGCTTAAAGTCAGCCTGGGCTTCAACATAGCAAGACCCCAGTCTCTTAAAAATAATAAATAAAAAAGTTTCAAACTTGAAACTTAATACGTGGGGTGTTCTTCCAGCATCTGCTCACGCAACTGCCATCACTGTCTGTCTGTTCTCCTTCAAGACACAGACGTTAAACACAGGCATCCCTTGTGTTCAACAGGTGTTYGTGGGCAGCTGTGCGGGCTGCTTAGCGGGTTGGTCGGTGGTTTACACATGGCAGGCAGTGAGTTGCGACATGCCCAGGGAGAGTCCTGTACTTTATMCACCATCTTCTGTGAATACAATTGGCGTATCTTAGTGCAGATGTCCCGACCAGGCTGAGGCTGCAATGTAAATGACCAGCCAGTGTCCCTTAGCATCAGATGCATCTACCAAGTAGCCCTGTGAAAGGAACAGGAGACCTTGTTCCTCCCCCCCTGTGGCTGAAATGAGGCATGTGGAGCTCCAAGACTGGGGACACCAAGAAGCCTTATCAGTAGAGAGTTCCATTAGCTTGGGGTTTGTATCACAGCACATGAGGTGCAGCGTAAGAGCCCAGGCTGCCCAGCCTCAACGTCCTCCTCCCCAACCTAAGTCTCATGGACGTGCTTTTCTCCCCCAGCTCCACCCGCCTTCCTATGCGCTCTCGTCATTAGCAGCCTGTGCTGTCCATCTTACACACTCCAAGGTACTGACTGGACGAACCCTGAGAGGTGCATCCATCTGTCAGGCTGCCCGGCCCCTGCCAGGATCTACTTACTGTTCACAGGAGCGAAGCGAGCCCAGTGAGAAGGCCCCACCGGCACTCTAGTCCCTGCCAATGTGCTTCCTTCTCAACTCCTAAAAGATCTGTGTTCCATCCTCAAAACWCGTGAGGGGATAGGGGTCTTCCTTCCGCAGTGTGAACAACTCCTGAAGCATGCGAGTGTGAGCATCCTCGCATATATGTGACAGCAGGCATTCGAGCACATGCTCTCAGCAGGAATTAATGCCTGGCCTTCAGTGCTGGCAGAGGACAGTGCTCCTCTTCAGACATCAACCTGTGTCCTCACAGAACAAAGTGAAACACCCACTGTTTTGAAAGACATGGAGTCAACACCAAGCCCTCGAAGCCCAAGCATGAAGTCAGCATGAAGCAGATCCCCTGGGTGGAGAGGTATGACACCCGGGACAGCAGAGAAAGTGCCGGATGCCTCTTACAGAGTGAGGGATGGAGAACTTCTGGGCGCAAGAGGCAGACACTAAACCCACAGGACACTACATGGCCAGAGCTATAGAAGCAAGGATGAAATCTGGGAGACAGACCACTGCCATCTATCTCCCATACACTGTACACTGTACACTGTACACATACACTATTCGCTATACACTATGTACTATACACTATTCACCATGCACTATATGCATACACTATTCTCTATACACCATGACATACATTATATACCATACACTAGTCACTATACACTATACATCATACATTATACACCATACACTATTCATTATACACTATACACCATACATTATATATCATTCACTATACATCATACATTATACATACTATTCACTGTACATTATACACATGTACTATACACTGTACTGACCAAAAGAATAAACACTGACATGTAGTTCAACAAAGCCTGGAATAAACTGCTTCCAAGAATTCTACCTGAAGAAGATGGCTTCTGTACAGATGCCATCTTCTCTATTTGAGAAGTTCTCTTCTATTTGAGAACTTCAGCATTTAAGCACAGCCCACCTCCACAAAGCCCTGCTGTTTGGTGGTGAGAGTCTTGGGGTGTATAATACATATACAGTAAGTGTATGTGTGAGTGTGAGTGTGTGTGTGTGTGTGTGTGTGTGTGTGTGTGTACTGCATAGTGTATAACAAACATGGTTTTATCTGCAGAAGCAATGGTCAAAGCTGCTTATCAACTGTGAATCTGAAAGGAGAGAGAAATGCAATGCAGGGTGTGCTGTAGGAGTGAGCAGGAATGGCTTCTAGCAATCAACAGGAACACCTAACACTACACAGGGTGGCATGGGGGGACGGGTAAGGAGCCAGAACAATGCTCCTTCCTGTGTGTACATTATGATGGTGCTGACAATAATTAACAAGTCCTAGATTTTACCACACCAGGCAATTTTAACTTGTCTTATTTGACAATTGTTGGTAATTACTGTGACCCTCCAAGACAGCACTAAAAACACCCTATTTCAGATCAAAGTGCTAAGATGAAGTAAGCCGACAAGGCAGTGGCTGGCATGGTCTTTGTATCTAACCAGATTTCTTTTCTGTAACAAACTCAGGAAACAAAATCCAAAATTCCATCAACTACCGACCTGACCAGTATCTTAGCATCTCAATCCTAGAACAGAGCACCAGCATCTGCCTTTCTTCATCAATAATTATATATATGCATAATTTTTCTCAAATCATGACTACCAATTTCTATGAAAAGTTTTCTGCAAAGAGCTTTTTTTCTAAGTTTTAAAAGGACAACCTAGCTTATTTGGGAGCTTACAAAAAAAGGAAGGGGGAGGGAGGGAGCGAGGCAGGCAGGCAGGCCAGCAGGCCCATCTCCTGTGTCATTAAACTCTATAGGTCAAAGCACTTAAAAGTCCTAAGATTATTATGTCCAACAAATGAAGATTCCAATCTCACAGCTTATGTAGACATCACAAAAACGGTTTCAGTAAAGGCAGTTATTTCAGAACTGGCTGGATGCCCAGAGAATGCCAAAATACATTTTAACCAAAGGAAGAGAAAAGGAAGGATAATGGATTTGAACTCAATTTTAAATTTCCTACRGCTTAAATAACACAACACAATTTTCTCTTGTTACTTTTACACAAAATTAGATTAACAGAGGTGAACAAATACTCTTAAAAAAGTAAAAACTTCGTAACTCATTTATTGCTTTACCTTAAAGTTCACAATCCTGTGTACTTGAAACTTCTACTTTAACTGAATTCTGGGCACTTCTAAGGAAATGCACTAAACTACAATCCCAGTCTCTGCAAGGTGACATCTGGGAAGGGTCTTAATATGACAGGCTGCACTCTGACTGTCTGACAGAGTCAGATCGAGGACTCCTGTGAAGAAYGTTCTCTGCATCGTATGAGCAGCATCAATGGGTGTAATATCCACATCCAACAGCTTCTCCGGCTTTCTGAACTAAACCTTCAAGTGTACACTAACCGCTCTAGATGGCGGACTCTGAGGGGTGCCAACCTGCTCTCCTTCAGAGCAGCTGTGTGGTCCTGACAAGCCATCTCTGCACACTCAGGCTCGCTGCACATGCCGGCCATATAGGATCAGTTACTCACACTGCTCTSCTCCATGAACAGCACTTCCTTTCTTGCACGCGCGCGCGCGCGCACACACACAGAGGCACATAACCAAGGCAATGTTCACAACAGCATGGTCAGGAACTCTCTAACCCCAGCACTCAGGAGCCAGGCACAGGTGGGTCTGGTGAGCTCAAGTCCAGCAAGTTCTAAACTTGGATATAGCTATCTTTGAGACCCTTTCTCCCCCTCCAAAAAAAGCAAAACAAGAAAGAATTTACAGCATATTTATAGCTCGGTCCTCTAATAATCTTACATTCAAATTATCAATATATTTCAAATCAAATCTAAAAACAAATTTTAAACTTTTTGGAAC
>BDUI01000711.1:161649-175244 GCA_002335545.1 Apodemus speciosus | reverse complement strand
CTGAAATTCATCTGGAATAACAAAAAACCCAGGATAGCTAAAACTATTATCAACAGTAAAAGAACTTCTGGGGGAATCAGTATCCCAGATCTCAAACAAAACTACAGAGAAATAGTGCTAAAAACTGCATGGTATTGGTACAGTCAGTGCTCTTAACCGCTGAGCCAACTCTTCAGCTCTTGCTCTGGCCCTGCTTGCTCAGGCCCCACTCACTGTAGCTGTCTTCTGACACCCCAGATGAGGGCATCAGATCTCATTATGGACGTTTGTGAGCCACCATGTGGTTGCTGGGATTTGAACTCAGGACTTTATGCTCTTAACTGCCAAGCCATACCACCAGCCATACATTTTAATTTCTGTACTTCAAAAATATTTAAGGAATTAAAATGAAAATGAAAAATGACCTTACCATGAAAAGGCTCAATAGTAAGGTCATTTGCTGCAAAACCTAGTCCCCAAAATTCATGGTAGAAGGAGAAAACCAACTCCCACAAATTGTCCCCTGACCTCTACACATGCGTGCGCGCGCCTGCACGCATACGCGCATGCACACACATACACACTCTTTCACACACACACAAACACACAAACACAAATATAAATGTAAAAAAATTTAAAAGAAAATAGAAACGTCATTGATAGAAATTATATTTTAATAATTAAGTTAAATAAAGCAATTTAAAATATATTTGAGATTTGTGTATATACACGTTCATGTATGTTACACAAGTGTGTGCTCCATATGAAAGTCAGAGGTTAATGCTAAGTGTCTTTCTCATTAGCTTTCCATGACCAAGGACATGCTATTTTGGGAGAGAGGCTCTGTATTTGTGTTGACAGGAAAGAAGCAAAGGCTTTGGACCCCTTCCAGAATGATATGGATCAGATATGACAAGGGAAGACCCCCTGAGGATCTTGGCTACTGAAAAGAAAAATTCAAGAAAATCAAACAGGGCTGGGAAGTGGTGGTGCACACCTGTAATCCCAGAACTCGGGAGGCAGAGGCAGGCAGATTTCTGATTTCGAGGCCAGCCTGGTCTACAGGGTGAGTTCCAGGACAGCCGGGGCTACACCAGGGCTACACAGAGAAACCCTGTCTTTAAAAAAGAAAAGAAAAGAAAAGAAAAGAAAAGAAAAGAAAAGAAGAGAAAAGAAAAAACAATAAAGAAAGGAAGGAAGGAAGGAAGGAAGGAAGGAAGAAAGAAAGAAAGAAAGAAAGAAAGAAAGAAAGAAAGAAAGAAAGAAAGAAAGAAAGAGAAAGAAATTCAAACAGAATAGGTAACTTGATCTGCTGATTCCTCAACATGGGAACATCCCAGTAATTGGCTTAAACATGAAAACGTCTCTAGCCAAAACTTCAGCTAAGATTAGACAAGAAATCTTGTTGGTTATGGAATCCTTAAGATTCTTCATGACCTCCTTCATATGACATAAATGAAGATTACAGTTGGGTATTGATCAAATTAAATCACAAAAGGATAGTCATCTTTCACCAGTTCGAAAAAACAAAATTCATCCTTAACTGATTTGTGCACCTTGTACAATCCATACAAATATCTTAACAGTACTAAAATTTTTGTTATGAGATTCTTATATTACAGAATGAACAGCATTGGCAAGATTCATCTTTGGAGATGCTGAACTGACCTGCTGTTCCAGCCCCTGCTTCCTAATGCCGTCCAGAGACTTGTTTCCAGAACAGCTTCAGGAATTGTTACTGATCCTAAATGATCTTGCCTCATCCACCCTTTCAAATGGATCCAGTCAGAACTTCAGTTAAGACCTGAACCTTCTAAACGTATGGAGACTGGATAACAGATGCTAAAGCTAGCTTTCTTAAGTCTAACCATTTTTTTCTAATTTTCCTACCCTCCCCACACCTTTAAAGAATTTTTCATTACTTCTATTCAGCAGGAAGAAGTCATGGAGAGTTGTCATCTCAATCCCTTGGGTTTGGGTGTCTGGTTATGGTTACTTTACAAATTATAGATAGGTTGCCATTTTAAGGGATTATTTGAGAATTGTCATAATTTTGAACAGGGAAGATGTAGATGGGGTGGATTAATAAATGTTAATTTTGTATAGCCATAATCTTAAATTTATAGAAATCTTTGTAATTGATGCAAAATTGAAGTTATAATTTCTTATATTTCTATTGGTATAGAATGTATATATTGATATAGAATTAAGACTTTCAATGGTATAAATCTGTATATTGATGCAAAATTTGAAATTAATATTGTTACTCTTAGATAGGCATTATGCCTATGAAACTCATTTAAGAACACAAGGCTTTGACCCATTCCTTTTATAGCTGCTATTACAAACTGTTTAGGATAGTTAAGTAACACAAGTTAAGGGCCAGATAGTAAACTCATGGTTATATTAGATTTTGATTTAATTAAAATAAAGTGTTTTCAATTTACTCAAATAGAAATGGATAAGAGTAGTTAAGGTTTAACAGTTCAGATATACTTTACATAGATAATCTTTGAAAACATCAGAAATCCACAGAATGTGACATTTAATGTTATTTAATTATCAAAGATGTTGTCATCATTTGACAACAAGACATGTCTGTTCCTGACAGCTTCCCCATTCTCCTCCAAAGAAGAAAGTGAGCATCCATATAGAATTGCTCCAGTAAAGGAAAGGTAGCCACTAGAAAAAATTGCCCTATTCATCTGTAGACAAAATACTGTCCAAAGAGGACAAACAGATTTTGGATAGTTGACTGCTAAGCTCTGCCAATACAGGGTAAGATAGTCCTTCATATTCCTGCTTCGTTTCAAGGTCTGCCAGATGTCTCTAGGTCAGAAGGCTGAAGACAGATGCTCCAATATTTTGGGGAATAGGAAACTGTCCAGGTAGTCAGCTGTCTTTAGAATTTGTTTACACTTTGAAAGCTATGTTTTTGTGCTTCCTAACTGTTCAGGTAATATGTAATTTGTCCTTGAATTTCTGAGGGGGAATTGAAGACTACTTATAGTCTTATAATCAAACTTAAGTTGTTTAGCATTGAGAGAGTTGATATAGAGTTAAAAGGATGGTTTTCTATGGTGATACAGGCTAAAATCTGAACATAATTCAAGTATGGAATTATAAGCTCTTTAGGATAAGTGGTAGAGTACTTTATCTAATTAACAAATATGATGGACTATATGTTAATTGTATATTATACTTTGTAATTCACATAATTGTTATGTTTATGCTCAATTTATGTCTGAGAGAAGAGTCTTTTTTATTTGGACAGAAAAGGTGAGATGTTGGGCATTGGTTCTAATGCTTTGAATTAATCTGGCCCCCAAAATCAGGAATCTGCATGTACAAACACTGAAGGTCCTTGTCCCCAGTTGGTTTTTGATTGATCAATAATGAGTCAATGGCTAATGGTTGGGCAGACAGACTGAGGCAGGACCTTTAGATTAGCACAGGTTAGGAACTGGGAGAAAGGAAAGAAAGGGAGAATCACTAATTCAGAGAGGGAGAAGGATCAGATTAGAGCTGCAGAAGGAAAATCATCCAAAATGTAGGTGAGAAAGAATGTGGCCCCCCAGAAAGACTGCCCAGAAGGAGCCAGAGCAACAAAGATAAAATATAGCATTAGAGGATGTTAAGTCAAGATAACAGGAGGGAAGTATTTGTTAGCAGGGGAAGTGCTGTGTATAGTTTTAAAATTGCTGCCACCTTTTCCCAGGATTGGACCAGGCTCTGACCCCTCCAAGCTTCCCATTTGGTATACCCAGCACAGCTCCAGGAGGTGACCTCACTACCAGCCCACTCTTGAGATCCTTGAATCCTTGAATAAAAGACACACACACAATTTGCCACTTTACAACTTGGCTTCTAGGCACAATAACTGGGCACATCCTGCCTGGAAAAGCATGCTCTTACCAATTTCATTACCTCTGTGTCTCCACCTGCCCTAAACTTAGTGGCTAGCCCCACCTTGCCCCTCCCAAACATCCTTGGCTACCTGCTGTAGCAGAAACCATGGACCCTAGCTTCATCCCACTCCCAACCCCCGTCCCCAGGCCTTACATRATTGCTACATTCCTCCAAAGCATGGCAGAAAAAAAAGCCCCTTTCTTCTCCTGCATCTCCTTTTCCTCCTGGCACCTAGAAGTCCTACCCATACCTTCTGCTCAGCAATTGCCCTGCCCCCAGCCTTCTTTGCTGACAAATCAAGAACCAATTGGGGAACAGGACAGTAGTATCAGAGACTCCCCTTACAGGGAAGGATTAGAATTGCCCTACCTTTGAGCTAGTCAAGGCATTTAAAATTAATTGGTGTGTGTGTGTGTGTGTGTATACACTCGAGTGCATATATATATACATATATATATGTATATAAAGAATTTAAAAGAGAATAGAAAAAAGAGAGGGAATGGAAATTTCATTGATGGAAATTATGTTAATAATTAAGTTAAATAAAATAKTTAAAATAGAATCAAKATTTGTTTGTGTATGTACATGTTCATGTGTGTATGCACATGTGTGTGCATTTGTGTGTGCTACATGTGGAAGTCAGAGGTTGATACTGAGTGTCTTTCTCATTAGCTTCCCGTGCTTGTTTGTTTGTTTTTGTTTTTCTTTTGAGATAGTCTCTCACTGACTGTGAAATTTATTAACTGGGCTATGCGGGCTGTCAAGTAAGCCCCAGGGATTCTCCTCTCTCTGTCTTCCCAATGCTGGGATTCAGTCACATCATTATGCCTGATGGTTTTGTGGGTGCTGGGGATCAAACATGTGCCCTCCTGTAAGCACTTTACTGACTGAACTATCTTCTCTGCCCAGAAGCAAGATTTTGATGCTAGAAAACAAATTGATAAAAAATGCTTTAGCAGCACAGTCCACCATTATTCCTGCAAATGGAATAATAAGTCAGTCAGCAGAAAGGCTTAGACTCATCCCAGTTTCAATACAGAATTCTCAATAGGCTCTCAGGTAGTGGTCACATGGTTTCTGTGGATGTTTGGCTGAGTTGGAAGAAAAAAAAAAAGAAACCAATTGACCATTTACTTAAGTGACAAAAGGATTTCTTCCCATTTTGCAGTGAGGCCTTTATTCTTCCCCAACCCTGATAAGTCCATGGACATTAACCCTTTGGAGACAGAAAGATAATGGGTAAAGGATAAAAGGCATGAATGAGAGTTAGTTATACAGTATCAGGACAGAGGTGAGGTATACAGCATCAGAAACAGAGGTGAGGTATACAGCATCAGAAACAGAGGTGAGGTATACAGCATCAGAAACAGAGGTGAGGTATACAGCATCAGAAACAGAGGTGAGGCATACAGCATCAGAAACAGAAGTGAGATATACAGCATCAGAAACAGAGGTGAGGTATACAGCATCAGAAACAGAGGTGAGGTATACAGCATCAGAAACAGAGTCCAAGGAAACATACATCTGGATTCTGAGACACCAAACCACGGGAGAGGGGGGAGGGGGGACTCCCTGGGCCTTATCCTTAAGAAAGTTCAGAAACTTTGAGAGATTTGACCACCCCAATAAAGTACATCTAAACACACAACATCGATTCCCCAGTAAAATGATGTGGCCAGATTTCTCCAATGTGAAGATCACACCTAACAAGTAATTCTTCCCTTTGTAAAGGCCAACCAATTCTGTTTTTTGAGAGTGCACAAAGTCCACTTGAGCAAACAGTCTATGGCAATCCCTGCTTAGCAACAGTCAGTCAGTCTACAACAGCAGGGTCAAGGTACATATAGATAACCTAAGACATCCTGCAGAAAATAAATATAACCTAGCCACCCTGTTTGTCGCGCATGCATGTGCGCACGGGAGGGGGGGTGCCCCCATGCTTGATTCCTGCAGATTAAATCAGAAATGCAGCTTTAAAAATATTAACTTACTGATCCATATGGAAATTCCCTGAGCTTGCTGTGACTATAATAAATACCCCACACCCCGAAACTCATGTTCTCATTTCTGACCCACTGCAACAGTGATGGTGAGAACTCTTGCTCTCAAGCTTGTAATAAAGACCCTTATATGTTTGCATCAGAATTGGCTACTTGGTGGTCTTTGAGGTTTCTGCCACTTTGGCATAACACCTTCCTCCTCAGATCTATATAAACAACTTTCTAGTTCCCTGTTCCTGAAGTTAGAATAACCAGGAATGGCCAGATATCAAACAGAAAAGCAGACCTAACATTCGAGATTCAACAAAGAGGCCTAAAAATCCTGAAAAAAAAAGTTTCATTTTGAGCGAGGGCTGGGGTGCAGTTCAGGGATGTTGATTCTCGTCACTGAAGGGTAAAAAAACAAACAAACAAAAAAGGCATTCAAGAACTGTCAAAGAAAACAATTCAATAAAATGTCCTGAAACCAAAACACATGAATCTATTGATTAAATGGTTCCATTGAGAGCACAACATGATGGATTAAAAAAAAAAAAAGATGGGTCCATACACCAAGGTACATGTGATGGTAACACTTGTCACGGATTAGGACTGTGGCAGTCAGGGATATTCATACATTCTAAGCAGAAGCACAATTCCATTCTCAGGGTAATTTGATCCAGTGGTTGCACTTGTAAAATTTATTTTGAGGCTGCATTGTCAGAACTACAAAATAACTCTTGGCCCCTGATGACCTAAATTCAAACCCCTGTACTAAGACCAGCCCAACCTTAGAATGGCTTCTAGTGCCCACCAGCTGTATCACTGGAACAATTCGGGTTCCCTTTGAGTTGTAGTCTGAAACAGATCAAGCCCAGCCAACAGCTGACACCTTCTTTCACAGAGCACTTAGTTTTCAAAGCTCTACAGTTATGAATTTGTTCTGAAACTTCTTAATTTCAGTTAAGAACTGAATTTGTTCTTAACTTATGAAACAGTTAAGACCTTTGTCCCTTTGAGATATACATAGCCTACAGCCTCAGAGTATCATTCTCAAGGATGTGAAAATCATTCCTTTGAAATGTAACCATTCATTACTGTGGGAAATCAGAAATCTAGCTTCAAGACTAGCTCCACACACCTGTCCCATCACATGTACATTGGCCAACCTTCCTGTGTGTTTTTCTTCATTTTTACTTCCCAGACTTAACCCTGCTCATTCCTCTTCTCCCTTGTTGTATTTGAAATACCCAGTTTCCTCTGTAGCAAGTGGAATGGATATTAAGTCTTTTCACTATGAACAGTAGTTCTGGATAAAATCTATCTCTATCATTTTATTATCTGATAACCAAGGTCACATATTGCAAGTACAGGTGTTAGAATGAAGATGTGGTTCTGAGGTGACACCTAGAAGCATTCGAAGTCCCTAACTTCAATCCTCAGTGCCACACTCCCCACACACACAGAGGACATATTTGTTACACGATTAGTGGTAAATAATTAATTATTCTAGCCAGAAGCTGGAAAGAACCCAGATGTCCCTCAATGGAGGAATAGATACAGAAAATGTGGTATATTTATACAATGGAATACTACTCAGCAATTAAAAACAATGAATTCATGAAATTTGTAGGCAAATGGTTGGAACTGGAAAATATCATCCTAAGTGAGGTAACCCAATCACAAAAGAATACACATGAAATGCAATCACTGATAAGTGGATATTAATTAGCCCAGAAGCTCTGAATACCCAAGTCACAATTAGCAAATCATATGATTCCCGAGAAAAAGGAAGGAGAGGGCCCTGGTCCTGAAAATACTTGATCCAGTATGGTAGGGGAGTACTAGAACAAAGAAATGGGGGGGGGTGATTGGGGATTGGGCAGAGAGAAGAGGACTTATGGGACATATGGTGAGGGGGGACTGAGAAAGGGGAAAGCATTTGGAATATAAACAAAATATAGAAAAGAAAAAAAAAGAGAAGAAATCTATTCCATTGTTCAGGAAGAAGTGTACATGTAGCACAATGCAAGTTGGGAATCCAGGCTCTTAATAGGTTGTTAAGTACATTTTTAGAAGAGGTGTGTGTGTGTGTGTGTGTGTGTGTGTGTGTGTGTGTGTGTGTGCAGTACATGCAAGTAAAGATCTTGGTTTGTTAGGTGCATTGCTAGAAGGGTGTGTACATAGCCCAAGTCAAATAAAATCTCAGATGGCTAAAAATAATAATAATTAATTAATTAATTAATTATTCATTAAAGTCAAATTGGTAAAAATCTCTAATTAGTGTGAGTCCATCAATAGCAACTGCTTGAAAAATAAATAGTACATCTATACAGAGACTAACTCATCATGAGAAATCAGGCCCTTTATGAAATGAATAAAAAAATTCCAAAATATACTAGGACAAGAGTACAGTGTAGTATGTATAATCACTTTTATTTATGTAGTGAAACCAAATTGTACAGACCTGGATGAGTGCCACACTAAGGCATGAGAGCAACAATTGGTCACCTGTTATGAAGAGATGGCATTTCCTTCTGGGTACAAAAATGGACAAGCAGCTGCAATCAGGGCAGAGACTTAGATGGCTGTTTTATGGGCAGCTATTCAAGGAGGTGATGGACAGCATATAGACAACGGTGTGTGAGCAGCACAGAGAATAGACATGACGCAATTAGATAAGCTTTGAAACTGGGAACAATCCAAGGGCTAAGATGACTGAGCATTGAAGCATGTGATGGTTTGTATATGCTCAGCCCAGGGAGTGGCACTACAAGAAGGTGTGGCCCTGTTGGAGTAAGTGTGACCTTGTTGGAGTAGGTGTGTTACTGCAGGTGTTGACTATATAAACCTCATCCAAGCTGCCTGGAAGTCAATATTCTGCTAGCAGCCTTCAGATAAAGATGTAGAACTCTCAGCTCCTCTTGTATCATACCTGCCTAGACACTGCCATGCTTCTACCTTGATGATGATGGACTGAACCTCTGAACCTGTAAGCCAGCCCCAATTAAATGTCCTTATAAGAGTTGCCTTGGTCATGGTGTCTGTTCAGAGTAGTAAAACCCTAAGACAAACCACTTATTACCATTTGACCTTCAGGAAAGCAGGCAGAAATTTGCATTATAGTTATGAGACTACTGAACTCTGGAATTGGACATATATACAAGAAGAGAGAGTTACTTGGCAAGAGTGAGACTAGTTGAACCTCCACTGAGTCAAAATAATCTTGCTCTATGTTACAGTATGGATTTCTGTTGTATTCTCATGGACTTACTGTTAATTTGGCTGTTCCCTACAGTTAATGTGGCCGTGCCTCTTTTATATAACTGACAGAGTTTAGGCTTTGTTATCCCAGAGAGTAGAAAGCCTCAGAAATCCCAAACCACTTCTCAGCCTTATGACAGAAATGGCCTAACTACTAGATTGTTTTGTGATTAATATTTCCTTCAGGATGCCAGTTTTTTTTTTTTCATTTCCAGCTTATAGTTAGGCTAAACTGTGGTGGAGAAAAAGACTAGGAATTTTCCCTCAGATTTTGAGAATTGTGAGACTCTAGTCACACAATACTAGAGTTTGAAATCCATTTCAAAGGATAAATAAAGACACCCCCTTCATTTCTTCCTCTCTCCCCACTTTAGGGAATCCCGGGCCCCTAAGGTCATGGGTGCATGACAGCTGGCACTTACAGTAAGAGAGTATATAGCCAACAGGAGTTGCCACCCTCACCTGTGCTTGGACTTCTTGTTCATAAACTGTTTTCCTCAAACCTTCTCCAAGCATTCTGAATTCTAACTGACCTGTTCTTGAAACCTGCCTTTCATGTCTCCATCCCATTGACCTGCTCCCTCAGTGCTACTACTGCAGCCCTGTATCCTGCCATGCCTAGGTTTTCTCCATCACTCTTATTACCCATTTCTCACCTCCTTGCTTCTCCTTTTATGTCCCAACACTTGGTCACTTTCAGGGCGCCCACCCCCTTTATTAAAGACTGACTTTACTTTTATTCTCCCCTGGACTAGAGGTAACCAACAGCTGAGAAGAACATGCCTGAGTAAATGCCCTGATGTCTCTCTGTCTAGCTTTACACTTTCCACTCCCTTTGCTGTAAAAACAATTTACAGTCAATGGATGAAGTTATTTGAAAAAAGATATCCACTATAATTCGTGGGCATTTGAACATTTGGTCCCTAGTGATGGTTGTGTTTGAAAAAGCTTAGGAGGTGTGGCTTTGCTGAAGGAAGTATGTGACTAGGGGCTTGAAAAGCTTAAAGTTTTGGCTCCATTTTGAGTTTTTTCTCTCTCTACTTCCTGTTCGGTCGGGGTTTGAGATGCAAGCATTCATCTGCTGCTCCATCTGCTATGTCTGCTGCCTACTGTCATGCTGTTGTCATTATTATAGACCCCAACTCTCTGGAATCATAACCCCAAAACAAACCCTCCCTTCTATGACTTGTCTTGGCCATGGTGTTGTAGCACAGCAAAAGAAAAGTAACTAATACAATAGACTTCTTTGGTTCTACTTAAATATGGGCTCAAGAAGCTAGTTCAGAAGTTAAAAGCAGAGGATGTGAGTTCAGTTCCCAGCATTTACATAGCAGCTCACAGCCACCTTTAAATCCAGTTCTGAGGAATCCAATACTTTCTACCCTCCAAGAGTACTAGGAATGCACACAGTGCACATACATGCATGTAGGACACATGGGCCATGCCACCAGAGTAATGGGCATGGGACTGGTGAAATGGAGCATATGCAAGCCCTGGAAACCTCAGAATTTGAGAATGCCAGGAGTAGAGATAACTCACTCCCTGCTTCCATGCCTGCCTTGGGGCACATGACCCATGACCCTCAACCAGGTAATCACAAGGAGTCAGTCACATAGTACAGTACCTAGAATTTGTCCCCATGCAAACAAAGCATCTTAGCCTCAGCCAATAAAATGTATTTACCCACTGTGATGGTTTGTATATGTTTGGCCCAAGAAGTGGCACTATTAGCAGGTGTAGCCTTGTAGGAATAGGTGTGTCACTGTGGGCATGGGCTTTTAATACCATCATCCGAGCTGCTTGGAAGCCAGCCTTCTGCTGACTGCCTTCTGAATAAGAAGTGGAACTCTCAGCTCCTCTAGCCCTACATCTGCCTGGATGCTGCCTGGACACTACCATGCTCCTGCCTTGATGATAATGAACCTCTAAACCTATAAGCCATTCCAATTAAATGTCATCCTTATAAGAGTTGCCTTGGTCATGGTTTCTGTTCACAGCAGTAAAACCCTAACTAAGACACTCCTCAAATCCCATCCCACTCCCAAGGCTCATATAGTCCCTGTTCACATGGAATAAAGAGCACAAGCTATTTCACCAAGAATTGTCTGGAACTGGCTGCTTTTACTGAGTGATAATACTTGGGGGAAGGCTCTCTTCTTCCTCCCACCCCAAGCACTCGTCACCAGACCTTGGACCCACCTGCCTGGTCAGGCTCTCATTGCCCTGCTCCCCACCTCCCAGCCACCTTCCATGTGCCAGCTACCTGAACTTCTTTATTCCTTTTCTAAGAGCTGCTAAGAGCTGTAATACTTTTGGTATTCCCAGCCAGACTGGAGTCCATGGACCCTATTCAACCCAGACTCCCCTTTACCCTCCTTGTTCTGGTGTTGTCTGACACCCCAGCGGGAAGAGGCAGACTGCAGGCCCCACACATTCAAGACTTTGCCCTGCCCTTTCTGAGCTGGTGTACCCCACCAAGAGAGGCAGAATATGGAACCACATGTGCAAGCAAAATCTCATATAGATAAAAACAACTTTTACTTTAAAAGTAACAAAAAGATTGGGCTCTAGTTGAAACCAAAACCAAAATCAAAATGTCCATCCTAGATCATAATGGGAAAGTAAGAGACAGGGAAATTATCTCTTAATTAAATAAAAGGATTAAAAAAAGCCAGCCCCAGCCTCCACTTGCACTAGACATATATATGGCATATATAAATATGTTCAGGCAAATACACATGCACATATAATATAAATAAATCTTTTAAATTTTCCTATTATTAAATCTACTAGAAAAGTCTAATATATTATGTGACTATTTATTCCTCTTTGACTTCTATGAACCTTTTAAAAATTGAATATAAAATGATTGTTCTTTTTACATCTCTCTTTTTTTATTTGATATATTCTTTATTTACATTTCAAATGAATTCCCCTTTCCTGGTTCCTCCCTCCCTGAAAGTCCCATAAGCCCTCTTCCCTCCACCTGTTCCCCAATCCACCCCTTCCCACTTCCCTGTCCTGGTATTCCCCTACACTGCTGCACAGAGCCTTTCCAGGACCAGGGGCCACTCCTTCCTTCTTCTTGGGCATCATTTGATATGTGAATTGTGTCTTGGGTAGTCCAAGATTCTAGACTAAAATCCACTTATCAGTGAGTGCATACCATGAGTGTTCTTTTGAGACTGGGTTACCTCACTTAGGATGATATTCTCCAGCTCCATACATTTGTCAAAGAATTTCAGGAATTCATTGTTTCTAATGGCTGAATAGTACTCCATTGTGTATATGTACCACATTTTTTTTTTTATCCATTCCTCCATTGAGGGACATCTGGGTTCTTTCCAGCTTCTGGCTATTATAAACAGGGCTTCTATGAACATAGTAGAGCATGTGTCCTTATTGCATACCAGGGAATCCTCTGGGTATATGCCCAAGAGTGGTATAACAGGGTCCTCCAGAAGTGTCATGCCCAGATTTCTGAGGAACCGCCAGACTGATTTCCAGAATGGTTGTACCAGCTTGCAATCCCACCAGCAGTGGAGGAGTGTTCTTCTTTCTCCATATCCTTGCCAAAACCTGCTGTCTCCTGAGTTTTTAATCTTAGCCATTCTGACTGGTGTGAGGTGAAATTTCAGAGTTGTTTTGATTTGCATTGCCCTGATGACTAGTGATGTTGAACAATTCTTTAGGTGCTTCTTAGCCATTTGATATTCCTCAGGTGAAAATTCTTTGTTTAGCTCTATACCCCATTTTTAATAGGGTTATTTGGCTCTCTGGAGTCTACCTTCTTGAGTTCTTTGTATATCTTGGATATAAGCCCTCTGTCGGATGTAGTGTTGGTAAAGATCTTTTCCCAATTTGTTGGTTGCCGTTTTGTCCTTTTGACAATGTCCCTTGCCTTACAGAAACTTTGTAATTTTATGAGGTCCCATTTGTCAATTCTTGATCTTAGAGCATAAGTATTGGTGTTCTGTTGAGGAACTTTTCCCCTCAAGGGTCTTCCCCAGTTTCTTTTCTATTAGTTCCAGTGTGTCTGGTTTTATGTGGAGGTTCTTGATCCACTTGGACTTGAGCTTAGTACAAAGAGATAAGAATGGATCAATTCTCATTCTTCTGCATGCTGGCCTCTAGTTGAACCAGCACCATTTGTTGAAAAGGCTATCTTTTTTCCATTGGATGGTTGTAGCTCTCTTGTCAAAGATCAAGTGACCATAATTCTGTGGGTTCATTTCCGGGTCTTCAACTCTATTCCATTGATCTACTTGCCTGTCACTGTACCAATACCATGCAGTTTTTAACACAATTGCTCTGTAGTATTGCTTGAGGTCGGGGATACAGATTCCCCCAAAAGTTCTATTACTGTTGAGGATAGTTTTAGCTATCCTGGGTTTTTTGTTATTCCAGATGAATTTGAGAATTGCTCCTTCTAAGTCTATGAAGAATTGAGTTGGGATTTTGATG
>BDUI01000711.1:148784-159916 GCA_002335545.1 Apodemus speciosus | reverse complement strand
CTTATATCTGTTGAGGTCTGTCTTGTGACCAATTATTTGGTCAGTTTTGGAAAAGGTACCATGAGGTGCTGAGAAAAAGGTATAGCCTTTTGCTTTAGGATGAAATGTTCTATAGATATCTATGAAAGCCATTTGGTCCAAAACTTCTGTTAGTTTCACTGTGACTCTGTTTAGTTTGTGTTTCCTTGATCTGTCCATTGAAGAGAGTGGGGTGTTTAAGTCCCCCACAATTATTGTGTGGGGTGCAATGTGTGCTTTAAGCTTTAGTAAGGTTTCCTTTATGAATGCTGGTGCCCTTGTATTTGGGGCATAGATGTTCAAAATTGAGAGTTCTTCCTGGTAGAATTGTCCTTTGATGAGTATAAAGTGTCCTTCTGGTTTTTTTTTTTTTGATGACTTTTGGTTGAAAGTCTATTTTATCAGATATTAGAATGGCTACTCCAGCTTGTTTCCTGGGACCATTTGCTTGGAGAACTGAATTCCAGTCTTTTACTCTTAGGTAGTATTTGTCTTTGACACTGAGATGTGTCTCCTGTATGTAGCAAAATGTTGGGTCTTGTTTACGAATCCAGTCTGTTAGTCTATGTCTTTTTATTGGGGAATTAAGTCCATTGATGTTAAGAGATATTAAGGAATAGTGATTGTTGCTTCCTGCTATTTTTGATGTAATTTTTATGTTTGTGTGGTTATCTTCTTTTGGGTTTGTTGAAAGATTACTTTCTTGCCTTTTCTTGTGTATAGTTTCCTTCCCTTTGTTGGTGTTTTCCATTCATTATCCTTTGAAGGGCTGGATTTGTGGAAAGATAATGTGTAAATTTGTTTTTGTCATGAAAAACCTTGGTTTCTCCATTTATGGTAATTGAGAGATTTGCTGGATATTGCAGTTTGGGTTGGCATTTGTGTTCCCTTAGGGTCTGCATGACATCTGCCCAGGTTCTTCTGGCTTTCATAGTCTCTGGTGAGAAATCCCATGTAATTCTGATAGGTCTACCTTTATGCGTTACTTGACCTTTTTCCTTTACTGCTTTTAATATTCTTTCTTTGTTTAGTACATTTGGTGTTTTAATTATTATGTGACGGGATGAATTTCTTTTCTGGTCAAATCTCTTTGGAGTTCTGTATGCTTCTCGTATGYTCATGGGCATCTCTTTCTTTAGATTAGGGAAGTTTTCTTCTATAATTATGTTGAAGACATTTCCTGGCCCTTTAAGTTGGAAATCTTCGCTCTCTTCTATACCTATAATCCTTAGGTTTGGTTTTCTCATTTTGTCCTTGATTTCCTGGATATTTTGGGTCAGGAGCTTTTTTCATTTTTCATTTTCTTTGACTATTGTATCAATGCTTTCTATGGTATCTTCTGCATCTGAGATTCTTCTATCTCTTGTATTCTGTTGCTGATGCTTGGATCCATGACTCCTGACTTCTTTCCTAGGTTTTCTATGTCCTGAGTTGTCTCCCTTTGTGATTTCATTATTGTTTCTACCTCCTTCTTTAGATCCTGGATGGCTTTGTTTAATTCCTTCACCTGTTTTGTTGTGTTTTCCCTTAGTTTTTCAAGGGCTTCTCCCTGTTTACTTGTGTTCTCCTGTATTTCTTTAAGGGAGTTGTTTATGTCCTAGAAGCCTTCCATGATGCCCTCCATCAGCATCATGACCTGTGATTTTAAATCCAAATATTGCTTTCCTGGTGTGTTGGGGTATCCAGAACTTGCTGTTGGGGGAGAACTGGGTTCAGATTGTGCCATATTGCCTTGATTTCTGTTAGCAATGTTCCCATGTTTGCTTTTTGCCATCTGGTTATATTGGTGTTAGCTGGGCCTGCTGTCACTGGCTGGAGCTTGCCCCTCCTGTGTGTCTACAGGCCTATCTCAGCAACCCTGGGTGAGCTGCTTTCCCCTGGCACAAATTGCTGTGGTGTTGCCGAGTTCCTGGGTGCAGGTGGAGTCCTGGTGCAGTGTGTCCCAAGCGATCCTCTTCTCTGGCGAAACCTGCCTACCAATCTGCTGCACAGTCACAGAAGCAAAGATGGCAGCCAAGACCCACTCTCTTGTAGTTATATTTGGGTATGTAACTCTGTGGCCCCGATCAGCTCTGTATGCAGGCTGTGCTGGCTGTCTCCTCCTCACTGGCTGCTGGGTGTATACCTGGCTTTCTGCACCACTTGGAGATGATGCACTGTGGCCGAGGGTGTTCCTGATCTGGAAGCTGGAACTGGAAGGCTCTTGCCAGAGGCCTCCAGACTGGATCCTCATATCTGCAGGGCCAGTCTCACCTGTGCAGGCTGCCTCCTCCTCGATGGCTGCTCGGTGAATCTCTTACATCTCTTTGTCAATAAACATTATTCAAACTTAAAAAAGCCTGCCCATCTCCTGAGAGAGACAACAATGAGGATGCCATGGGATGTACTTCCCATTAGCCTACTTAAGAAAGAGCACCCTCCTCTAGAAATATGTTTTAGAAGTGTTGCTAAACCATCAACCAGTCATTACCATGCCCAAGAAGAGCTGAACCCAATTCCCATGTACACATAGACTAGACCCCATAAACTGTTAGCTAGCATTCTCTTGCAAAGTCTGTACTTATTCGAAACACATTAGAGTTACCAGACTTGAGTTAAAACTTAAACTTTCTAAACATGGAGCCTGAGGAGAGCAATGGAGATTATCACTACAGTCTGAGAAGTTTGCCAATTGTCAGGGTTCTAGACCAATTCACTCACACAAGCACTAACACAGCAATGACTCTGGTCCTGTTGAGACAACCAGGGATGTGTATCCACCCATTGTCTCCTTTGCCTCAGGCCACTTGAAGAACAACGTTGAGAACTTCCCCATAGCCTAAAGAAAAAGCTCTCTTACCACCACTTCTCCAAGAAGACAGGACAGTCTTATGTCACATCATCTACCTTGCCATGAGACTCTAGCCCAAGCTTACAAGAGGCCTCTGCCTTCCTACGCACCCTCCAAATTCTGGTGGGAAGCCCTCTCTGGGAATGTAGCTAACAATCTTTCTATACCTCATTACCTTCCACATCAGCTAGTTACAGCATTCTTGACAGAGGCCAGGCAAAACCTAACAACAGCACAGGGACTTTGACAAACCCACTACTTACATGTAGTAACCAGCAGCCCAAAGGGAAAGACAAAAGACAGGGCCTGTGATCAGATCAAATTCAGTATGCAAACGACAGGCAAGAGTATAGAGTGCATATTTCCCACCCACCAGGTTTAGTCCCTGTAATGCAGGAGGTTATCCAAGCCAGAAACTTTAAGTTTCTTTAGGACTTCACCCCCACCCTACGTGGGAAATGGGCAGATTTCTGTGGAAAGAAACAGAAACTTAAATAGGATCAACATCCTAATGTGAAGGGCTGTGGAAGATTGATCCAGTTACTTGTAGCAAGCCTGAACTCTGAGACTCCCGACTGGTAGCCACACTAGTCACTAGTGCTTGTTTTATTTGGCTGAAAGACCCCAGTGTTTTCAACTGAGAGGACTACTGTTGATCATAGAGGGTCTCTCTTCTAACTCCTCCTTGGGAAAAAAATCGATGCAGGGGAAATCAATTTCCCTCACCATTCTGAAGAAGTGATTCTGCTGAATCAGTGGTTCTATTGCCTTTTTTGTGTGTGGTACCAGTCAAATGCAATAGCTAAATCAGCCAGGGGAGACTTTCTTTTGTCTCAGGGTTCTTGTTTCACTATTCTTAAGAATAGAGTAAGCCGATCAAAAGGACATATAGGAGGTTCTTTGTTGTTAATTCAGAATTAACAATCTTGAGCAGGATAAAACAGCAGGTCTTAGAGATTGTGAGAAGCTATGGGAATGAATTCTGGTCTATTCAGGCCAAGTCTGGAAAGAGTCCTTACTGCTTGCAGCTGCTGGTTAAGTCCTAGAGGCTAGCTTGAGCAAGCTCGCTTCCAGGGGCAAAAGTCTCAGGCTTGGGAAGCCTCCAAAAAGTCCATTCCCAGAGAGTCTTAAAGGCTTCCTTCTTCTGGCTGGGAGCCAGACCCTGAAGTCTTCAGGCTTCTTCCCCTAAAGAGACAGGAATGTCTGGGGCCAGTCTCCCAGCCAGACAGGAGCCAGGCTTGGGAGTCCTCCTTCTCTTCCCTCCTCCCTAGGTTCTGCAGCAATCCTACCTCCTTTTAGAGGCTTAATTTATAGGGTACTAGGTAGGCCCAAATGAACCCAGCTTACCCAAATTACTTGAATATAGCCATGTAAACTTGGTAAAAACAAAACAAAACAACAACCAATAATAAAATCAAAAACAAAACAAGACCAGTTAGAGGTGAGCAGTCAAAACTGGTAGGGGAAGGGGAAAAGTTAGTAAAAATTCACAATCAAGTATTCAGGTCTCCTTCCTGCAGAGGTCAGGCAAGACAGTTCCTGGTTGCCACAGTGATCTTTGCAGGCCTGCTACTTCCCTACTTCCTTCAGTTGGGGAAGTTCAGCTGAGGTTTATTGCTTGTTTCTTTCTTTTAGACATGTTGCCATTGTATTAACAGCTTCCAGAAGCCCACCCTGCAGCTCCTTTTTCTTAGAGGCTTGAGCCTTTCAGCTGTCAGAAAGCTGTTTAGGGTGCTGTAGGTCACACCCACACTGATACTGCAAGGACTCTCTATAAGGGGATGAAAATACACTATTTGATGCAGAGTCCATATTGGTACCAGCATAGTGGGGTATTCCTGTGGCAACTTGACCATCTTTTGGGGAGGATTGTGGAAGGACTTTGTAACTTTTTGCTAGAAGAACCATTTGGATGTTAGGAGCTCTGTGGGATGTTGGGTGGGAGCTTGGAAGATAATGTTGAGAACAGTACAGAAGATGGAGGCCTGGCTTGTGAAATGTCAGAGGGAAGCAAGCCAGTAAGAAACATCCCTCCATGGATTCTGCATCAGCTCCTGCTTCCTGACCTGTTTGAGTTCCAGTCCTGACTTCCTTTGGTGATGAACAAGTGTAAGCTGAATAAACCCTTTCCTCCCCAACTTGCTTCTCGGTCATGATGTTTGTACAGGAATAGAAACCCTAAGACTAACGCCATGTTCCCCAAGACTAATCCTTGAGTGTAGTCAAAGGCTCATTGCTACAGGATGCTCCCTCAATGAATAACTTTGACCTGAGAGCTACCTTTTGGCCTAGCCAAAACCTTAATAGAACTGAGTGTCTACCCGCCTTCTAATTCCCTTCCTTTCCCTTCCCCTTCACAAGTGTCTTTTTCAGGGTACTTCCTTTCCACAGCTGTTTCTAACCCTGGTTCTTTATAAACACTTCTCCCAAGCAATCTTTTTTGCCATTAATACCACCTGCCTGGTGTCTGCTGCTCATCAAATGTCCAAACTAACTTTATACTTCTGGTTTCTTGACCTTTTTAGACATTTTATTTTATTTATGTATGTATTAGAGACAGTCTCGCTATGGAACTCAGGTTGAAGGGGGTGGTTCTCTTATCTCTGTTGCCCAAGTGTTTTCAAGAGTGGCAAGGGATTCAGGAGAATGCCATCATGCTGGCTTTGACTTTATTTTCAGTGATTGTGTTTGTAAATAAAGGCTTCATTAAGGTTTTTTTTAAAAAGACCTTATTTAAGGCCTACTAAATGGATGGATCTGTGATGTTTGGCTCATCTGAGGAATTCCCAGGTATAACTGAGGGGAAAACTCTGCAATTGGAACTCCCGGGTAGTGTCAATGATCCATCTCCTAGCTTAGGTCTTCTGGAAAAGAAGTCCTCATACATCTGTTGGTCAACTTAACGCTTTCATCTTTACCTCAGAATGGCGTCACGCTTGATTTGGGATCAATATCCCCACCTATATGATATGTCCCTTCTCCCAGAGATCATTCACCTTTGTGACCTTCCTGTTATTCCCTCCCCTCCCCAGTCCCACATTAACTGAGCCTGTCATTCACGTCTAATTGTGCCGAGAGTTCAATTGTCCACTGAACGCTTGAGCCTCATTCAACTTTGAAAATGTGCTTCAGCCCACAATTCAGTCCCCAAACATTGCACTTAAAGCAAACATCAGGTCCTTAAAGGAGGTGTTACCTAACCTTTCTGGCTAGCCTGGCTTGGTCTCAACACTCTTCATCTGAGACAGTTTATTTAAATAATATAGTTTATTATTATGTAGTATGCCCACTTTAGACTCCTACTTCCATGAATTTTGCAGCTGACTTTTTACAAAATTGTATTTTGAATTTTTACCAAAAAATTGATAAATTTGAGCAGAATAGTGTTCTTTAAAGGTAGGGAAAGATAATATGGCCATCAAATTAAAACAGAAGTTCAAAACAATAAAATCACTAAACTTTCTCTTTAAAACATTTGGTCATCATACTTTTAAAAACCATGGGTTCAAACCAGACCTGGTGACATGAACCTTTAATCTCAGCACTCTAAAGCAGAGACAAGCATAAGCTAGAGGCCAACCTGGTTTACATAGTGAACTCCAGGATGGCCAGGATTACAGAGTGAGACTCTGTCTAAAAAAAAAAAAAAAAGCCACCTCACACCAAAAAACACAGGTTCACTGATGCTCACAAATATACATAGAAACCTTTAGCACTTATGAGCTACTGACATCTATTTATAAAACCTGCTAATGCTCTTTGTAAGTGTGTTATACAGTCAGGATAAAATGCTATTATTGTCAAAGAGAGCCAACTTAAGGAAAGGTCATTATAAACATCTGGCACCTGAGAACCAAGACTTTCTTTTACATGGTACTTTTCTCCAAGTACTTTCCTTACATGAAGGTTATACTACCAATAGGTGGCAGCATAGTTGCATCTGGTAGTCATTAAACCAAGACCATGTAAAATTCTTGGAGACCACCATCAACTCAAATGAAATATATAAGTGACATATATTGTCTTCAGCCAGCCTGGCTCTCAATAAATAATGATCTAGTTGTGTTCAAAACAATATAACCAGAACCACTTTTTAAAAAATGGTTGTCAGACAAAAGAAAGTGACTAAAGCACATTGTTTTTGCACTATCATGGAGGCAGAGGTTCTCAACCTGGGGGTTGAGACCCCTTTGGTGTCATATATCAGATATCCTGGAAATATGTTTATATCAAATATTTACATTAGGATTTACAGAAGTAGCAAATTTACAGTTATCAAGTAGCAATGAAATAATTTTATGCTTGGAGGTCACCATAAGATGAGGAACTGTATTAAAAGGTCACAGCATGGTTGAGAACCACTGCTCCAAGTGGAGAAATTCAAACAGAGGTACTGGGATGTGTACAATCACAAGGGCTCAAACATTAAGTGGGATTCAAACTCAGGGAAGTGGTGAAGGGCTAGCAGATAGCTTGGCGAGGGACTATTGAGAGCCACTTCTTGGCATGCAATCAAAAACTAAATAATTGAATTTTGGAACTAGGGGAAGCAGATATCATCAGTCAGGAACAGGGTGGTGGCCATAAATCTGGGCTGTTGGCTTCCTCATAGATCCAAGCAATTTATAGTATTTTCATACAGCCTTTAACAGATGCAATTTAGTGCCTACTTTACCCATTCTTAACTACTTAGTTTTCCTTAAGAAGGATGCGTTTGGTTCCTTTGCTGCTCGGATACATTCTCTGTGCAATTTCCAACCCAAATTTTCTTTTCTCTGGTAAGAGGCCTTTGTAAACTATTAGGAGAAGCAGGTTAATCTCCCAGTCTAACTTGTTTCAAACTGCCTTCCTTATGTGTATCAAAAAAGTTCAGTTGATAAATACTTGGTATACAAGTATAAGGATATGAGTTAATCCCTAAAACTCATGTAAAAAGCAGGATGTAGTAGTTGGCTTGGTGAGCTCCAGGTCCAAGTGAGAGACTCCTGTGGAAGGACACTCAAAGGGCACCTCTGCCTTCCACATGCATGTGTGAGTGCACACATACATATATGCATAGATGCAAACACATATATACGCATGCACACATATAAACACATACATGCACACGTACACAGACATTTTTTAGGTAGAATTTGGCATCTAAGGACCAAGACTGTGGTTTTGTTTTTCTGTGTAGGCAAAGAACAGTATAAACTACAAACTAACTCTGTCCTCTAATGTAATACTGTTCAAATCTTTTAGACACTGACCCTCCTCAATAATACATTTTACTTTTCCACTGTGCTAGCCTCTGGCCCATTCACTCTCGAATCCAGTCTTTATTTTTCTCTTCTATACAAGAATGTGCATCCCACAAGCTACATCTTTGAGGCTCTTCAGGCTGCCAACTGACAGCTGGCTAAAACTAACCATTATAAAATACTGCCTCAAACAGGAGAGAAGCAAGAAAGAGTGGAAACACTCTAGAACTCAAGACTAGAGCTCTCTCTAGAACTGCTGTACACAAAATGATACCCCCATTTTTGAATTTAGCCTTGATGGATAACCCAGCTCTGGGACCCAACAACTCTGCCAGTTTTCTTCACCCCAGCAGCCAATATAATTAGCAGCTCCTGCCATTTCTGATAGCTATGTGCTTTACCATCTTCAGCTCAACTTCTCAATGTTTTCATCTGTGTAAGCACTTTCCTGTTTTAAATTGTCTCTGTTAAAAATACACTGGCATGATTTCTGTTTTCCTGATACATGAACATAGATTACATAAACATACTATATGAAACTGAAGCAAATGTTTCACAAACAATATTCATTTTACTCAGTGCAACAATTCTGCTATTTCCTGTGCTGCTTGTGTGTGTGTGTGTGTGTGTGTGTGTGTGTGTGTGTGTGTGTGTGTGACTTGTGTTTCATGTAACCCTGGCTGGCTTTTAATTTACCATATAGGCAAGGATAACCTTAGATTTCTGGTCTTCCTGCCTCCGTCTCCTGAGTGTTGCTGGTATTACAGTCTTGTACCACTGTATCTAGTCATATGTGATGTTGGGGATTGAACACAGGATTTTATGCATACAACTGACCTATAACCCTGGTCTATGGTGTTTAAGAATAACAGTCATACTAGTGGCTCATGCATTTAATCCTGCACTCAGGAGGCAAAGGCACGTGGATCACTGTGAGTTTGAGACCAGTCTGGTCTACTGAGCAAGTTTGAGGACAGCCAGGGCTGCACAGAGTAACCCTGTTTCAAAACAAAAACAACATATAAGGTTAAAGAATAATAGTCACAAATAATAGTCACAACCCACTAAATTGAGTTTACAACTTCCTGATATATTAGATCTCCATAGCAGAGATTTGGAAGCTGCATAGTTTATGCAAAGGATAGATGAAAGCAACTTTTATGCATATGCATGCCTGATAGTCTGGACTATATTTCCTGAAAAAAATATCCTTTACCTCCTGCATATCTTTGCTTCTTTGTCAAAAATTGATTGAACACTATAAATGGGGTGGATCCCTAGGTGGGGCAGTTTCTGGATGGTCTTTCCTTCAGTCTCCACTCCACACATTGTCTCTGTATTTCCTGCCATGGGTATTTTGTACCCTATCTAAGAAGGACCAAAGTATCCACACTTTGGTCGTCCTTCTTAAGTTTCATGTGGTCTGTGAATTATATCTTGGGTATTCCAGGTTTCTTATCAATATCCACTTATTAGAGAGTACATAACATGTGTGTTCTTTTGTGATTGTGTTACCTCACTCAGGATATTTTCTAGTTTCATCCCTTTGCCTAAGAATTTCATGAATTCATTGTTTTTAATAGCTGAGTAGTACTCCATTGTGTAAATGTACCACATTTTCTGTATCCATTCCTCTGTTGAGGGGCATCTGTGTTCTTTCTAGCTTCTAGCTATTACAAATAAGACTGCTATGAACATAGTGGAGCATGTGTCCTTATTACATGTTGAAGAATCTTCTGGGTATACGCCAAGGAGTGGTATAGCTGGGTCTTCCGGTAGTGCTATGTCCAAATTTCTGAGGAAACTCCAAACTGATTTCCAGAGTGGTTTTACCAGCTTGCAATCCCACCAGCAATGGAGGAGTGTTCCTCTTTCTCCACATTCTCTCTAGCATCTGCTGTCACCTGAGTTTTTGATCTTGGCCATTCTGACTGGTGTGAAGTGGAATCTCAGGGTTGTTTTGATTTGCATTTCCCTGGTGATTAAGGATGTTGAACATTTCTTTAGGTGTTTCTCAGCCATCCAATATTCCTAAGTTGAGAATTCTTTGTTTAGCTCTGTACCCATTTTTAATAGGGTTATTTGGTTCTCTGGAGTCTAACTTCTTGAGTTCTTTGTATATATTCGATATTAGTCTTCTATTGGATATAGGATTAGTAAAGATATTTCCCAATCTGTTGGTTGCCTGTTTGTCCTATTGACAGTGTCCTTTGCCTTACAGAAGCTTTGCAATTTTATGAGGTCCCATTTGTCAATTCTTGATCTTAGATCATAAGCTATTGGTGTTCTGTTCTGGAAAATTTCCCCTGTGCCCATGTGCTCCAGGTTCTTCCCCACTTTCCCTTCTATTAGATTTAGTGTACCTGGTTTTATGTGGAGGTCCTTGATGCACTTGGACTTTAGCTTTGTACAAGGAGATTAAAATGGATTGATTTGCATTCTTCTATATGTTGACTGCTAGTTGAACCAGCACCATTTGTTAAAAAGACTATCTTTTTTTTCCACTGGATGGTTTTGGCTCCTTTGTCAAAGATCAAGTGACCATAGGTGGGAGGGTTTGTTTCTGGGTCTTCAATTCTATTCCATTGCTCTACCTGCCTGTCCCTGTACCAATACCATGCAGTTATTTTTTTTTATCATGATTGCTTTGTAGTACAGCTTGAGGTCATGGATCGTGATTTTGCCAAAAGTTCTTTTATTGTTGAGAATAGTTTTGGATATCCTGGGTTTTTTTGTTATTCCAGATGAATTTACAAATTATCCTTTCTAACTCTATGAAGAAATAAGTTGGAATTTTGATGGGGATTGTATTGAATCTGTAGATTGCTTTCAGCAAGATGGCCATTTTTACTATATTAATCCTGCCAATTCATGAGCATGGGAGATTTTTTCCATCTTCTGAGATCTCCGATTTCTTTTTTCTTTTTTCTTTTTTTTATTTATTTTTTATTTTTTATCTTCTATATTCTTTGTTTACATTCCAAATGCTTTCCCCTTTCCCAGTCGCCCCTCACCATATGTCCCATAAGTCCTCTTCCCTC
>BDUI01000711.1:131656-145557 GCA_002335545.1 Apodemus speciosus | reverse complement strand
CCCCTGCCTGGGTTGGTGCATGACCGGGTTGGCGTACAGATGGCCCACTGAGCTGCTCAGGCTCTGGGTGCAAGCAAGAGCCTGACGGGTTAGGACCCAAGCGATGTTAGCCTCGGACTAAGTCAGCATACCTGGTGTTAGCTGTTTGCTGTCTGTGGTGCCCCGAAGCAAGATGGCAGCCTCCACTGTAAGCCAGGCACTGACCCTGAGCGAGTTGGTGCACAACCATGTCAGCCTGCCAAGCTTCTCAGGCTCTGGGTGCAGGCAAGAGCCTGACAGGATAGGACCGGAGCGATGTTAGACTCAGACTCTGTCAGCGCACCTGGCATTAGTTAGGTGTTAGCTGTCTGTGGTGCCCCGAGGCAAGATGGCAACCTCCGCCAAAGACCGAGATCTCCAATTTCTTTCTTCAGAGACTTGAAGTTCTTGCAGTACAGATCTTCACTTGTTTAGTTAGAGTCACATCAAGGTATTTTATATTATTTGTGACTATTGTGAAGGGAGTTGTTTCTCTAATTTCTTTCTCAGCCTGTTTATCCTTTGAGTAGAGGAAGGCCACTGATTTGTTTGACTTAATTTTATATCCAGCCACTTTGCTGAAGTTTGTTTATCAGGTTTAGGAGTTCTCTGGTGGAATTTTGGGGGTCACTTAAATATACTATTATATCATCTGCAAATAAGGATATTTGGACTTCTTCATTTCCAATTTGTGTCCCTTTGACCTCTTTTTGTTGTATAATTGCTCTGGCTAGGACTTGAGTACTATATTGAATAGATAGGGCAAGAGTGGACAGCCTTGTCTAGTCTCTGATTTTAGTGGTTTTGCTTCGAGTTTCTCTCCATTTAGTTTGATTTTGGCTACTGGTTTGCTGCATATTGCTTTTACTATGTTTAGGTATAGGCCTTGAATTCCTGATCTTTCCAAGACTTTTTATCATGAAGGGGTGTTAGATTTTGTCCAATGCTTTTTCAGCATCTAGTGAGATGATCATGTGGTTTGTTTTTTTTTCCTTTGAGTGTGTTTATGGAGTGGATTATGTTGGTGGGTTTCCTTATATTGAACCATCCCTGGGATGAAGCCTACTTGATCATGATGGATGATCGTTTTGATGTGTTCTCGAATTCGGTTTGCAAGAATTTTATTGAGAATCGTGGTCTGAAGTTCTCCTTCTTTGTAGGGTCTTTGTGTGGTTTAGGTATCAGAGTAATTCTGGCTTCATAGAACAAATTGGGCAGTGGTCCTTCTGTTTCTATTTTATGGAGTAGTTTGGAGAGTATTGGTGTTAGGTCTTCTTTGAAGGTCTAATTGCACTCTGCAATAAACCCATCAAGCCCTGGGCTTTTCTTGGTTGGGAGACTATTGATGACTGCTTCTATTTCATTAGGGGTTATGGGGATGTTTAGATCATTTATTTGATTCTGACTTAATTTTGGTACCTGGTATCTATCTAGAAAATTGTCCGTTTCATCCAGATTTTCCAGTTTTGTTGAATAAAGGCTTTTATAGTAGGATCTGATGATTTTTTTTATTTCCTTGGTTTCTGTTGTTAATGTCTCCCTTTTCATTTCTGATTTTGTTAATTTGGACAGTGTCTCTGTGCCCTCTGGTTAGTCTGGCTAAGGGTTTATCTATTTTGCTGATTTTCTCAAAGGACATGCTCCTGGTTTGATTCTTTGTATAGTTCTTTTTGTTCCAACTTGGTTGATTTCAGCCCTGAGTTTATTTCCTGCTGTCTACTCCTCTTGTGTGTATTTGCTTTTTTTCTGTTCTAGAGCTTTCAGGTGTACTGTTAAGCTGCTAGTGTATGCTCTCTCCAGTTTCTTTTTGGAGGTACTCAAAGCTATGAGTTTTCCTCTTAGGACTGCTTTCATTGTGTCCCATAGGTTCGGGTACGTTGTGGCTTCATTTTCATCAAATTCTAAAGTCTTTAATTTCTTTATTTCTTCCTTGACCAAGGTATCATTGAGTGTTGTTCAGCTTCCATGTATATGTGGACTTTCTATTGTTTTTTATGTTATTGAAGATCAGCCTAAACCCATGATGATCTGATAGGATGCATGGGATTATTTTAATCTTCTTGTATCTGTTGAGGCCTGTTTTGTGATTGATTATATGGTCAGTTTTGGAGAAGGTACCATGAGGTGCTGAGAAGGTATATTCTCTTGTTTTAGGATAAAATGTTCTATAGATATCTGTTAAATCCATTTGGTTCATAGCTTCTGTTAGTTTCACTGTTTCTCTGTTTAGTTTCTGTTTACATGATCTGTCCAGTGATGAGAGTTGGGTGTTTAAATCGCCCACTATTATTGTATGCGGTGCAATGTGTGATTTGAGCTTTAGTAAAGTTTCTTTTATGAATGTAGGTGCCCTTGCATTTAGAGCATAGATATTCAGGATTGCAAGTTCTTCTTGCTATATTTTTCCTTTGATGAGCATGAAGTGTCTTTCCTTATCCTTTTTGATAACTTTAGGTTGAAAGTCCATTTTATTTGATATTATAATGGCTACTCCAGCTTGTTTCTTGGGACCATTTGCTCGGAAAATTGTTTTCCAGCCTTTTACTTTGAAGTAGTATCTGTCTTTGTCACTGAGGTGGGTTTCTTGTATGCAGCAAAATGTTGGGTCTTGTTTACTTATCCAGTCTGTTAGCATATGTCTTTTTATTGGGGAATTGAGTTCATTGATATTAAGAGATATTAAGGAAAAGTGATTGTTACTTCCTGATATTATTGTTGTTAAATGTGGAGTTATGTTTATGTGTCTATCTTCTTATTGGTTTGTTAATGGAAGAGTACTTTCTTGCTTTTTCTAGTGTGTAGTTTCCCTTCTTGTGTTGGAGTTTTCCATTTATTATCCTTTGAAGGACTGGATTTGTGGAAAAATATTGTGTAAATTTGATTATGTCAAGGAATATCTTGGTTTCTCCATCTATGGTAATTGAGAGTTTTGCTGGGTATAATAGCCTGGGCTGGCATTTGTGTTCTCTTAGGGCCTGTATGACATCTGCCCAGAATCTTCTGGCTTTCATAGTCTCTGGTGAGAAATCTGGTGTAATACTGATAGGTCTGACTTTATATGTTACTTGACCTTTTACCCTTATTGCTTTTAGTATTCTTTCTTTGTTTTGTGCATTTAGCATTTTGATTATTATGTGACAGGAGGAATTTCTTTTCTGGTCCAATCTATTTGGAGTTCTGTAGATTTCTTGTATGTCCATGGGTATCTCTTTCTTTAGGTTAGAGAAGTTTTCTTCTATCATCTTGTTGAAGATATTTACTGGCCTTTTAATTGGGAATCTTTGCTCTCTTCTATCCCTATTTTAAATCCAACTCTTGCTTTTCCTGTGTATTGGGGTATCCAGAACTAGCCGTGGTGGGAGAACTGGGTTCTGATGTTGCCAAGTAGCCTTGGTTTCTGTTGATAGGGTTGTGCTTGCCTTTTGCCATCTGGTTATCTCTGATGTTAGTTGGTCTTGTTGTCTTTGACTGGAGCTTGTCCCTCCTGTGGGCCTTTGTCAGCACTCCTGGGAGACCAACTCTCTTCTGGTGGGATCTGTGTGCAGATGTCTGTGGAGCTGCCCAGCTCCCGGGTGCAGATGGCGACTAGAAGGATACTGTCCCAGCTGCTCCACTGATCATATGCCCTGTATGCTCCTACCCATTCCCCTCCAGACAGTTATTAGAGAGAAGGTGGAGATCTAACCTCCATGCCCAGAAGTGAAAGTGCCACTGGGAGATCACTCTCTCCTGGCAGACTGTGCACAGAGGGATGTGGAGCCACCTGGCTCCCTAGTACAAATGGTGACCAGAGCCTTAAAGTTTTATAGGCAGAACATATAGTGTTGGTCACAATGGGCTAAAGTTAAGATGCTGTCAGGGACACATTCCTTTTGGAAAATATGAAGAGAAACTGTATCATCACCTTCATTAGCATCAAAGAGATCCCTGAATTGTTTGGACAATGGTCCCCTCCCATCTCTGACACCAATAACAGAGAGCTGAGTCTCACATTAATTCTCTCTTGCCTTTTAATAGAACACTTGCAGTTTTGAAGATAACAGTGTAGACACAGATGATCTATCAACTATCATTATAAGGAATCATCCCATTGTTCGTCCCTGTGTCATTTGAGAAATACATGGACTGTGTCTACATACTAGGAACATTTGTGTAAGAGAATTTGAAAGGATATGTTTTCATTTCTCTTGGTCTTTATTTAGGAGTAGAGTCATTGGTTTTTTGTTTGTTTTTTAGAAAGCTTCTGGCCCATAGTGGGACATGGTTAAGAATGGTATATACTTAATGATGTATGGAAATGGCCCTATCAGTGAAGGGCTAAAAAGAAAACATTGGGCTGGATTTTGTGTTCATTTAATGTTTTGGCTTTCATTTTTAATTTTTTGAGTAACAGTTTAATAATAGAAATTATTAAAAATATAGAAAACATCTAAAAGAAAGTAAGAAACAAAAAACTACTGTTTACATTTTCTCAGTAGCTGGGTAGGGTGGTACATATTTGTAATCCTGGCAGTCAGGAGAGTAAGAGTTTAAAGGTTTAAAGTCAGCCTGGTTTACATAATGAGACCTTGCCTTAAAATAATGTTCACTAATCATGTCTCTCTTTCTTCTTTTTAAAAATATTAGTGTGTGTGTGTGTGTGTGTGTGTGTGTGTGTGTGTGTGTGAGTTTTTCCCTCCATTATTTGAGTCACTAAGATCAAACTCACTTTGGTGGAAGCACCTTTACCTCTAAGCATTCTCGATGACCCCCTTTTTTCTTTCTTTGTGGCACAAGGTCTCTTGCTCTGTAGCCCAGACTGGACTCAGACTAATGATGATCTTCCTACTCTAGCCTCCTAAGTGCTGATTACAAGCAAGCACCATTTAATGTTGGGGATAGAGGCATGCTCAAGTCATGCCTGGCTTTTTACATTGGTGCTGAGGATTTGAATTCAGGTCTTCAGGAGTTACTGAACAAGCTCTTAACCCTTACTCCCCATCTTTAAAAGAAAAAAATAAGTGAAAGGAATGTAGCTCAGTGGTAGTCCAAAGTGATAGAGATTGTTCCTTGGTTTGTTCTCCAGCCTTCAAAACAAAACAAAATAGGGCTGGAGAGATGGCTCAGTGGTTAAGAGCACTGACTGCACCTCCAGAGGTCCTGAGTTCAATTCCCAGCCACCACATGGTGTCTCACAATCATCTCTAATGTGATACAATGCCCTCTTCTGGTGTGTCTGAAGACAGCAACAGCAATGGTGTACTCACATAGATAAAATAAATAAATCTTTTAAAAAAACTATAAAGGTGAAGAGTGAGGATATATCTATGGCCCAGTGAGTAAAGACGCTTATTGGCAAACCTCACAATCCCATTTGATCCCCAAGAACCCAAATGGTGAGAAGAGAGAAGCAACTCTTCAAGTTGTATTCTGACCTCCTCATGCAAGCTCTGGGTGCAGGTACAAACACAAACTCATACAAATAAACAGATGGATGTTTTAAAAATGTTTTTAAAACTAAGGGAAAGACCAGAAACCCACAGGATGAAATTAAAGTATCTTATGTGGTTCATGTTTATTTTACTCTAAGTTGAAAGGGTGATGATAATATACTGTGCTATTGGAATCCCAGAGACTGCAGTGCAGAGATGCTGGGAGTGATATCACTGGCACACGTGGTTCTTAATGGCTAATACTGCTAAAGATGAACACATTGAGATCAACTTTTATAAAGTGGATATTCCAAATATCAACCTTCCTTATAACTTTTCTCCCCAGATTCCTTAGATGACAAACATTATTTAAATGTTGGTAATTGAATCAGGTAAACTTATTCTTGCACAGCAGGGGAGAGCAGATTATGCTATATCAGCAAAAACCAAGAAGAGAAAATGACTTCTAAACAGCTCATGTTGTGATGCCTAGAGGAGGCAATAGMTATTCCATAGCAGCCTCACCAAGTAGCACTGAGACCCTGGTATGCACTAACTCAGGCCCAGGCGTGTTTGGTTTTGGTAGCTGAACTAATTCCATCTGTCTCAAAGGACTTCTGCCAAAATTATGTCTTGTTTTTATTCAGTTTACATAAAACAGTCATTTTTTCTGTTTATTTTTTTTCAAGAATTTTAAGTTAGAGCAACACAATATCCCAAGTGATTTCCATGAATTTCTCTACATTTGCTGGGATACCATTGAAATAAGGTGTGTCCTTTGAAGCTTTTCCAGTTCCCCCCAAAATAATTTTCCTTTCTTCCTTCTTTCCTTCCTTCCTTTCTTCCTTCCTTCCTTTCTTTCTTTTCCTCTGTGTCATAATTCACAAATTTAACCTTTACAGTTTTCTCATTTTTTTCTCGTGTGTGTGTGTGTGTGTGTGTGTGTGTGTGTGTGTGTGTGTGATACATGTGAGTCTGTGGGTACATGTACCTGTCCAAATAGGATCAAGGTTGATATGGGGAGTCCTCTTCAAAGGCTTCCTGTCTTATATGTTGAGCTAGAGTCTCTCAATTAAACTCACAGCTTGCCAATAAGTTGCCAGCTTGCTCCTGGGGTCTCCTGTGTCCACCTTCCAAGTGCTGAGGTTCCAGTCAAGCTTCCATAGCTACTGTAGATTCAAGGTATCTGAACATTGGCCCTCAAGTTTTCTGCTTATGCAACAAATTCTTCCACTCAGCTCTCCCTAAGCCCCCATTTTTCCTTTACAGATAAGGGGAATGAACTGTTAGGCAAACACAAGTTTTAAGTGACACCATCCTCTTTCCTCCTCTCCCTTTGCACTCACTGCATCCATTACTTTGGTTGTAAAGGCAATGCAAATCAGTCCTTGTTACTTGCTCAGTTTACCTTCAGACTGCTGCAGTCAAATCTAGCCTTGCCACTAAATCAGTGTTTTAAGAAATATAGCCACAAGAAATACTATGACTTTACACATCTAGAGTTTGGGATGGTAGAATAATTAATGCAACAACAAGAAAAAGCCAAGGCTTGGAATACAAGAAGCAAGATATATGCCATAAAGCACCTAACAAATATTCACTGACCCTTTTTTATGTGTAGGGAACCCACTTAATTACTAGAGAAGTTACAAGGGAGTGTAAAATTCACTTCTTATCCTCAATGAACTTAATCAAATGGAAGGGATGTTGGAGTAATATTTTTGTGCACTGTGTAAAGGTTATCCTTGTATTATTCAAATGCTGGTTTCTGAACCGGCAAAGATCTGATTATAGGCCAGATTTTTGGTATTTGTTAAGCATCTCCTGGGATGTGTTCTTTCCTTTCTGCTGGGTGCCTGCTGCTTACTGTCGAAATAGGCAAGTTCATGAAACCTGGGAAGGTGGTTCTGGTCCTGGCTGGATGCTACTCTCGATGCAAAGCCATCACCATCATGAAGAACATTGATGATAGTACCTCAGACCACCCTTACAACCATGCCCTGGTGTTTGAGATTGATCATCATCCCCGAAAAGTGACAGCTTCCATGGGCAAGAAGAAAATTGCCAAGTGATTCAAGATCAAGTCCTTTGTGAACGTTTTTAACTACAACCACCTCGTGCCCACAACGTACTTTGTGGATAACACCTTGAACAAAAACTGTTGTCAACAAGGATGTGTTCAGAGACAGCTTTGAAATGCAAGGCCAGGAAGGAGGCCAAGGTCAAGTTTTAGGAGTGATAGGGAAGAACAAATGTTTTTTTCCAGAAGCTTTGCTTTTAGGTATATTTTTGGTTTTGTCATTAAAAAAATTTTTTTTACTGTTGATGGGGGAATCAATATCCCAGATCTCAAACAATACTACAGAGCAATAGTGTTAAAAACTGCATGGTATTGGTACATGGACAGAGATGTAGATCAATGGAATAGGATTGAAGACCCAGAATTGAATCCACACATCTATGGCCAATTGATCTTTGATAAAGGAGCTGAAAACATCCAGTGGAAAAAAGATAGCCTTTTCAACAAATGGTGCTGGCTCAACTGGAGGTCAACATGCAGAAGAATNTACCGCAGAGTTCCAGAATTGAGAGGAGTGGTTCTTGAAGTCCCACAGAAAATCCAAAGGCATAGCCACCTCCTTAGAACTTTTGAGCAGGCTTCCTCTCAGCCAGCGAGGAACGTTAGAAAAGGAGAAGGATGGGAAGAGGCTTATGAGCCCACTTCCTGGCAGCTCTTAGAGCATTCCGCCTAACATGGGGAAACATAACGGCTTTAACATTCTGGCTCCATGCAGCAGAGTCTGAACCTACCCATCTTGCTTTAATTTTCATAGGTCCTCTAGATTGTTAATTACAAAGAGGCTAATTATGTAGTGCAAGCTCTCCTACTCTGGACGCTCACCGCATGCCTCTTCTTCTTCCTCTCCTGTACTGTGCTGTTCCTTCCCCTCCTTCCAACCCCCAACCTTGTCAGACTAAGATTTAAATCCTTAACCTGACATTCATTGTGTTCTTGTATCAGTTTTTCCTGTCTTTCTGAATTATGTGCCCAATAAAGTTCTCATTTCTGTCATAGGTCAGGACTTGGTCTTTTATAAATTCTTAGGCTGCAGCCATTTAAATTCTGTTTTTGATTTTATCCTGCCTCTTCAAATTATTTGCCTTGTAAGCGCTTTTACTCTTTGGCCTTTAGCCCTAGCTTCTTAGGCTATTAATATAATTTTTTTTAAAAAAAATCTGTGTGACCATTGAAGCACATTTATAGATATAAATATCTCATTGACAATGAGGCAGGTCCATTCTGGAGAGAAATGTTTGGAAGGTTCTCGAACGTGCGTGTCTGTGTATGTGCACACACGTGCACATGTGTATAGATGAATCTCCTCAGCTTTAGTCAATGAAGGAATCTTCAATTAGCAGAGTCTCCATGCTCCATATACTTCTTTAATGTTTGGTTGTCATACCAATAAAGTAGTACTTTAGTTTCCATTAAATCTAGTTGAGGGAGGAGGCGAAGAAAAGAATTTATTTTTGTAGTAGTAGCAGCAGTGTTGGGGATCAAATCGATAATATAAGGCAAGTTTTGTTCTCGCCCCCTTTGAGTGCTTTTTATTTTAAATTGAAACTAGGTCTCATTAAATTGCCAAGGCTGCCCATGAACTCAGGCTATAGCCTAGACTATTCCTGAACTCATGATCCTCCTGCCTCAGTGCTCTGAGCAGCTGGGCTTACAGGTTTTCATGGCCAGACCCATCAGAGATACGACTCTTTAGTAAGGCTTACGATRTACAAACAATCCAAAATATAACCAYGTTTGCTTGGTTATTGAGTGATTCACTAAACTATTTTGTCTTGTGGTTTTTCAGTTGGAGATGAAACTCTTAAAAGTCTCATTCCCCTGAGTGCCTCTGAGTGAGATGTTGAATTGAGACACATTGATTTTTGCATTTTTGTTAGGAGAAAGAGGCCCACAGCACTCGGGGAGTGGCAGGTAATACTGAATATACATGGCCAGGACTTTGGTGAAATCTTGGGCATCTTTCCTGAGTATTCTAGTGGCTACTAGAAATTCAGAATCAACTCTGCCCCATGTTCCCTTCCACTCAGTGCCCTGCCCACCTTCCTGCTTTGACCCGCCTTTAAGGAGTTGCTTTCTATCAGCCAGGTCAGTAAATATATCTGTGCGAATCTCTTAGATGTTACTGATCAGACAAATATTTACATTTTAATGGGCTCTTTTATTTTTTCTTTTTCTTTTTTCTTTTTTGAGATAGGATTATTCTCTAGCTCAGGCTAGACTCAAATTCAAAATATGGCTGAGGGTAGACCTGAGCTTCTGAGCCTGCTGCCTCATCCTACCAAGTATTATGATTATAAGCCTGTGTCGCCACACCCAGCTTTTAACAGACTCTTTCTACAGTCAATACTCTGAGTGAAAAGGATARTATCCATTGTAGGTATTTCATTTGATACTGTAAATGTCGCCTGGTCAGGCTGGGCTGACAGCCAGCTTCTTTATACTAGCATAAGAAACTAGACCAATTCTACCAAGACAATAATGGCATGTCTTAGCAATTAAAAAAAAATCTATTTATGTATTATGTATATATCTATTTCTGGGTGGGCAGTTTATTGATCTCAGCAGCTGCTGAATTTTTATATGCCATTTATGATCATGTGAAATAGTGAAATAGTCAAGGCAAATTTGATGAGTGTTTCTTTAAAAGGTCAAGTACTTCTGGACAGCATTAGTCTGAGGACATTCTAGGATGTTCCCGGCTAGTCCYGGGGAGTCGGGTAGGTAGGTATATGAGACTAATAGGGTCTCAGATGAGAGGTTGGCATCRTGGTGAGAGAGGTGTTTAAGCAGTCCAGATTCTGTATTGAGAGCGAAACTGAGTTGCGATCTCTTTGAGAGGCGACAATCCAATTCCATGGGGTCACTTCTCTCATGCAGACTGCGGGGTCCTTCTCTTCCAGGATATTCCCTCATTCTCTCTCCGTCTCTCAGCAACAGCCTCTGAGAATGATAGCAGTTGGTCAGCTACAGCCTAATTCAGTCATGTCACAAGCNAAAAAAAATTTTAAAAAGCATCTCCTGGCTTAGTATTTTGTAAACAGTGTTCTCCATCACTTTGATTGGTTAAAATAAAAAGTCTATGGCCTATAAATAGTAAGGTGGGGCTTCCAGAAAGAAAGAGGATGATAGGAAGGAATCAGGCATGGGAGACTCAGTCAGCCTGACATAGAAGAAGAAGCAGGATAGGATGGAAGGATAGGTAACTAATCATCCATGAGACAGAACTTAGATTAATATAAATGAGATAACTAAGTTATGAGATAGTGAGAAATAATGCCTAGATCTAAGAACAAAAGCTTATAAATAAATATAGTCTCTGTGTCATTATTTCAGGAATGGGGGGCAGGCATAGAAAGGCCTGTGATTACAAAGGGAAATGGTCACATACCCAGATCAAAGCACAGACTATAAAAGAATATTTGAAAATTACTTCAGTAATATATAGTGTTACGGTGTATTCCATTGGTTGGTTGAAATAAATGTATAAGTAACAAAATACAACCACTAGACTGTCAGACTGTGAAAGGCAGTCTGCRTCCTGGTTGAGCTGGGTTTAAACCCTGGTGACCCAGTAGAGAATTCTATGAGGGATGGAAGGTCCATTTGCCCATGTTCCCAGACACTTAGGCTCCTGACACAAAACTTCAGCTCTACATAATTCTGTGGCCATCAGTCACGTAGGGCCACACCCCAAACCCCTAGGATTCTAGCTGGACTCCATTCCCACAATTACCTGGCAACAGCTAGGTATCCCAGTCCACTATAAGAGGGACTGTTTGCCCCCTCCCCTCTCTCTTCTCTCTTACTTTCCAGCTCTCTCATTCTGTGTCTTGTCCCCTGCTCCCCCTCTCAACCCATTCACTTCTCCCTTTCTCCCTGTGGCCATGGCCGGCTTCTACTTCTCTGCCTTCCCTCTCTCATTCTACTCTTCTACAATAAAGCTTTAAAACCAATTGCCCCCCAGCGTTTCCAGCCACCAGGCTGGACAAAGGACTCAATCACACAGGAACCGCCCAGCATGCTTCCCACAGCCCCCTTTCCTCTTCAGCCCTGGGGCTGACCCAGATGCCCCTGGGGGTCCCCATTCTCAGCTTTCCATGGTATCCAGTGGTGTCCAGCGATGCCCAAGAGCTAGAACCTGTCATCCCTGGCCTCCATGAGGCCTAGGGTCCCTGAGACTGTGTTTTTCTTACCTCCCCAAGCAGTCCAGCAGCCTCACATGGCCCAGATGCCCGTTCTGTAGCAACCTGTGGGGTCACTTGGCAATCTCCTGTATTTGCCCTGCCAGAGCTGGTGAGTTCTGGTGAGAAGCGGTTTTTTTCTCCCACTCCTCTTCACCCCCCTGCACCTCACACCCAACAAGCTGCCACAGTGCCCTACACTAGACATATCTATTCGAATCACTTTAGTAATGTATACAACTGCCATTGCCACAGTCCCATTCTAGAACATATCCACTACTACAAAAGTTCATTATATACATTTACAGGAAATCCTTTTTTTCCCCAGGTCCCAGGCAACCATCGATCCCTTTCCTCAGGACATCTTGAATTTGAGCTCACTCCTGAAACAGCACCTTTCTGAGGCCTCCCTCTGCCTAGAGCTGGTGGCAGCACATGCTGTGGGTCCTGTGGGACTAGTACTCCAGGGATTTTCTTCCTGATAGTTCTCTTTTCTTGTGAGTCCCTGTAGTCTTCCCACACTTAACAAAACTCAAGGGGCTCTTTGTAGAGCTGGGAGATACCATTTCTCTGTTTGCTTCTCCTTTCTTTGATACTTTGCCTATAAAATTTAGCTGCACTAAACTCCCAGTCCTGTCTCACTAGCCCAAGGAACCCCTGTCCTTTGCCTGTGTTCCCTGCTTATGATCTACGAGATACAATCTCTGTAGTATTCTTTCCTTATCTCATTCCCTTATGTCATGGATTACAGCCCTGACTGCCTATCATCCAATGTCTGGAGAAATGTTGTCTCATATGTTTTATATAGTTTTCTAGTTATTTAAGATTAGAGGCTAAACCACTTTCTGTTTTTCTATAACTATAAGTAGAGATTCTGTTTTGGAGGGTTTTTTCCCTTTTGGTTTGAAGAGGCTAATTCAGGACCTTTTGGGAAATTCCACCAGACCCCTCCAGAAGGAGAAGTCTAATTTACCATCCCCAGGATGGACCTACCAGCACATACAGGTGGGAGAGGCCTAGACCAGGTAAATACATTTCACAGGACAGACCCTGCTACCTCATTACCTAGAGACAAATCACACTGTTCTGCCAATCACGTTGTACCTAACAGCTGCTGCTCTGAAAAACTGTATAAAGACTGACCAAACGTGCTGGGGGGGGGGGGTTGCCATCTCTCCTTCAGGTGTAGAATGACCCCAATGCATTGGAACAATAAATTCCTCTTGCTTTTTTGCATCGATTCCTGGCTCCTCGTGATTCACTCAGGAGGGTCCCCTGGTAAGCTAAGGCTCAACGGAGTCTTACATTTGGTATACTGGCCAGAATCTGACCTTCTGTGAGAACACATTGGAGCAGTGAATTGGAGGTCTTGAGCAGCTGCTGCAGTTTGTTTTTTCCCTGTCTGTCTTGCTGTTTGTCAAAGTCTGAGTCTGTAAGCCTGTCAAAACATTTGGTTAGCTTGCAAGCGTCTGGGGGTGCTTAGAGAACCCATGGAATTCGGGGTTGGTCAAGAGCAGCAGGCAGACGTGCCTTAACATTGTGACCACCATGGGAAGCCTGAAGGACAGTTCAGGTCCCCTGGAGGAAGGAAGTCAGGAGGACTCMCTGATGGCAGCAGCTATCTGGTAGAGGGACAATGTAAGGAGAGGGCCACCACTGTGGACAGGTGCTGGGTGGTCTGGATGGAACCACTTCCTCCAGGAACATCAGCACAGAAGGCAGAGCTAATAGCTCTGACCAAAGCCCTGGACCTGGGGACAGGCAAAAAGATCAACAATGCCTTTGCCACTGTACATATACACAGGGCAATTTACCAACAGAGGGGACTTTTAACATCAAATGGAAGAGAAGTTAGGAATAAAACTAAAATCAAAGCCGGGCGGTGGTGGTGCATGCCTTTAATCCCAGCACTTGGGAGGCAGAGGCAGGCAGATTTCTGAGTTTGAGGCCAGCCAGAGCTACACAGAGAAACCCTGTCTCAAAAAACCAAAACAAACAAACAAAAAGATACAGAAACTTGTGTTGGTCACAATGTTAAGGCACATCTGCCTGCTGCTCTTGGTACAACCACTCTGGAAATCAGTCTGGCGGTTCCTCAGAAAACTGGACAAGATACTTCCGGAGGACCCTGCCATACCACTCCTGGGCATATACCCAGAAGATTCCCCAGCATTTAATAAGGATACATGCTCCACTATGTTCATAGCAGCC
>BDUI01000711.1:111945-130981 GCA_002335545.1 Apodemus speciosus | reverse complement strand
TATATACTTTTTCAGGATGGGTAGAGGCTTTTCCCATAAAACAGGAGACGGCTCTGGTCATGGCCAAAAAGATCCTAAAAGAGATTTTTCCCAGGTTTGGGGGTACACAAGGTAATTGGGTTCAATAATGGACCTGCCTTGGTCTCTCAGGTAAGCCAGGGGTTGGTGAAAGTGTTGTGGACAGATTAGAAACTTCATTGTATATACCATCCCCAGAGTTCAGGCCAGGTAGAAAGGATAAATATGACCTTAAAAGAGACCTTTACTAAATTGACCTTAGAAACTGGCAGAGACTGGGTGGTTATCTTTCCCTTGGTTTTGTTCCAAGCCTGGAACACCCCATATAATTTCAACCTAACACCTTTTGAGATCCTCTACGGAGGCCCGGCTCCATTGGTGGCCACTGGACCTAACCTAGAGATCTCCCGAGGAGGAGACCGAGACCTTGTCAAAATATTGGTGGCCCTTGAGGCAGTTCAGAGAGAAATATCACCCCAACGGTCTGCCCTTTATACTTCAGGAACGACTGAGGTGCCACATCTGTTCCAGGTTGGTGATGCTGTCTATGTTCGTCGACATCAGACCCAGTCCCTTGGAACACCACTGGAAGGGCTCCTACTTGGTGTTGCTGATGACTGCTACAGCCATAAAGGCGGACAGAATAACTGCCTGAATACATGCTTCTCCTGTGAAACCAGTGACCAGTCCATCCCCTGGGGACCACCTGACTTGGAGTGTGAAGAAGATAAGCAACCCTTTAAAGCTCAAGATTACTCGGTGAACCACCAAGGATTTCCTGACCCTGATGGGGGTTCTGATACAGCATAAGGGGCTGAGTGCTGGATCTAGCCCTCATCAGACCACCAGACTGATTAGGATTGTATCATCAACCCTAATGGGCAACGAAGTGACCAGGGTAACCCAAGACCACCCCCTTCCACCTGGTGGTCCCCCTAACTTTTGACCTGTGTGAACTGGCAGCTAGGTTGGACACCTGGGACATCCCAAACCAAGAGGAAAAGGGGGGCTTGCCAGAATGTCGTGGGAAAGCCTCATGCTCATCAATGCCATGCCAAGGAAAGGGGCTGGGGCATAGGATGCAGACACCCCCAATTAAGAGACTAACTGCATGAGGACTCAATTTATGTATGCCCTGAGATAAGAGACCCAGGTCCTTAGCCCATCAGTGAAGGGAAAGAAAACTTCTACTGTGCTGCTTGGGGCTGCTGTGAGACCTTGGCAGACACCTACTGGAACCGAAGCTCAAGCTGGGATTTAATAACAGTGACCAGATCAAGGGAAATGAAATGTAAAAGAATATATCCAATAAAAAAAGAAATAGCACCCTTCCAAAGCAAAACAAAAAAACAAACAACAACAACAACAACAACAAAACAGCCTGCAGGCTGTATATATAGTCTCCTTCAGGTCTCAGCTTTTGTGTGCTGCCACCAGTGCCGGGTGGGCTTCGGTGAAACAGATTTCTTTGAGTTCTTTCTGTTCTTGTTAGTGACCACCTCATGCACATTCTTACAAATAACCCTGATAATCTCACTGATTCACCAAGTCAAACTTGCTGATATCCTTTACTTTGGTCTGTTGTGGGATCCATATTTGAGGTGAGTAGTCATGTGAGTATGGGTGTGGTACATTGCCTCCCAAGGATAAATCTGTCACACAATAATGACATATAGCGATGATCTAAATTATAATGACATATGCTTGGGCAATCATTTTCAGGAAAGCAGCTAACCTGAAACAAATAAGGATCCTGAGTCAAAATAAATATGGCTAGAACATCATCACCACCCAGTGTGTGCTGCCTTGACATGTGATGGGCCCTTTAGGCTCTGTTTGCAAGACATGCAGAGACTCTCTGAAAGGTGAAATAATTTGTTTCTGAAGCCAGTTTTGTAGCTACTGTGAGCCATCAGTTTTACGTGTGTTCCATTCTGTTTGGTCACTTAATCTCTCCATCTAGGTCAAATTCTCGTGTCTAATCATCTGATAATAGCTTTTAGTGCTTCATTAAATAGTGAGACTTCTTTTCAAAGCTTAAGATTTATGTGCTATAGAGGTCTTATCACTAATCTGGACCTTGCTTTCCTTAGATCCTGAGCTTAGCATGTATATTTCTAGGAAGAAAATGTCTGAACCAGAAATGTCTGAAGTCTTCTGGGGTGGCAGTTAACCGATTCCAGTACTCAGAAGGCAGAACCAGGCGGATTGCTGTGAAATTGAGGCCAGCCTGAGTACATAGGAACACCCTGTTTCATCAAAGAAGGGGAAAGAGAAAATGAAAATAATAGTTATGTGTGTGGTCCTGCTAAGACAGTCAATAAAAGGGGACACTGGCAGTGTCCATTAATTAAATTCTGTAGCCTAATTTGCACAGTTAGACTTGTGTCTTAGGGGAGTGGGGTGATGATGAGAGAGAGAAAACTGACTGAAGAGGTTAAGAACCATATACGCTAGTGTTTTCCTCAGCAATAGGAGACTCTCTGTTGGCACAGACCATGGCAGTCTGTTTTAAAATATTTACTTTTATTTTTTAATGTACATTGGTGTTTTGCCTGCATGTGTGTCTGTGTGAGGGTGTAGGATCCCCAGAACAAGAGTTAGAGACAGCTGTGAGTGACCGTGTGAGTGCTATAAATTGAACCCAGGACCTCTGGAAGAAGGGTCAATGCTCTTAACCACGGAGCAATTTATTCAGCCCCTGAGACCATGACATTCTCAAAGCCAGGTGTTTGCCACTTATGGGTAGATTTTAAAAAAAGGTAAAACTGAGGGCTTCCCCACCCCTTTCTTTGTCTACACACACAAATCCTAGTCTCTGGGTTATAGGCAGTAGTGGGGGTAATTTGTTCACAATCAGATACTAGTAGGATTAAGCAAAGCAAAACAAATTAAAAAAAAACCACATGACTTTCCTAAGAAGACATCATGGCTAATATCTGAAAAACTCATAAAAATATGCTCACTCTTGAGCACCATGGAGAACGAATATAGTCTCAGAAATACATCATGTTGATTCAGTTTCTCTGTGCTGCTAGGTGAGCTAAAAACATAACAAGTGAATCAATTGATCATGAAAAATATTTTCTTATACTGAAGACTGATATGTCACCAGCATTGTGTTTGAAATTTTTTTTTAGTAAAGCTACAGAGAAGCCATAGACGTGCAGTTATGCTATTTCCTACTGTTTGCTCTATTAGAAAGAAAAACAGCAAAAAGAAAGAAAGAAAGAAAGAAAGAAAGAAAGAAAGAAAGGAAGGAAGGAAGGAAGGAAGGAAGGAAGGAAGAAAGAAAGAAAGAAAGAAAGAAAGAAAGAAAGAAAGAAAGAGAAAAAGAAAAACAGCATATTTCTTAAGGAACAGGTGTTTATGTGCTATTAGCCAAGAGGGTGGCAAACAGCAGTGGCTGCTGCTATGGAAACAACCTGGTGTCCTAGCAACAAGCATATGCATTTGCTTGGGCTGCCCTGTGGAGTTCTGTCAACACAGGTAAAGGGCTTATTCACAGAACTTGAGTGGCAGCCTTTCAGCTCCAGAATAAAAGGTACACCCATATATGTAAATCTAGATAGAAGAGAAAGTAAACAATTCTGCCAAGCAGCATCGGTTTGGGAGCCAAAGGACAGCAATGTTGAAGTTAAGTTTATTTCTATCTACTCTTTATCTAGATTTGCTAGAAATAGGTTTCTCTGTGTGTATTTGTTGGCTCTCTAAAGGAAGGATAAAAATTCAGTGGCAGTGGCTAAGACCATGACCTGTCTTGGCCTCTGTCTGCCTTCCCTGGATTAGATGTGCAGTACTTTTCCAAAACTTCACATGATCTCTGCCTTTCATTTCAATCCACAGAGACTGTGGGGAAGAGGACATATTCTAGTAGTAATCTGAAGGCTGCTTTCCTTTTCTGGTTATTTTTCATTGTAATCCTTGCATTCTGTAAGAATGATAGAGAAGAAGGGGTGGGGAGCTGCAGGCACTGGAGATTACACAAGGGCAAGGGCTCTTACTCTCAACTGTATCCTCAGTTGGAGACTTTTGATCTGAAGTCTTTAAAATCAATTGTATTTGAAAATATCATGATGAAACACCTTATTTTGCACAGTTAATATATACTAATAAGTTTGTACATCTTACAAGGCTCACAGGGAACCTCAAATCCTGGCACCCAGTTCGAGAGGCAGGCATATGCTCATCATGACATAGCACTTGATCAAGGCATCAGCTTGACAAGGCTTATTCGACTGTGGTTCTTTTAGATTTATTAATTTTTATATATTTGAATACATTGTTGCTGTCTTTAGACACACCAGAAAAGGGCATAGGATCCCATTACAGATGGTTGTGAGTCTTAACCGCTAAGCCATCTCTCCAGCCCCCCACTGTGGTTCTTAAAAACCTCTTCCTCTCTCTTAAGTCTGCCTTTCTCCATCTTCCTACTTTTGCTTAATAGACACTAGTAATTATGCCAAACATAGCCAATCACCATTCTCCCCTACAATTCTGGAGATGCATAAAATAACAGGTACTTACAAGCAAATGCTAAATCTCAACTCAAAGGTGATAAGTTCACAGTGAAATGAGATATGGCCTCAGAAAGCTGGGTATATTGGGGGGGGGATTTCAGCATCACCACTTAACTGCATTGAAAATCAAAACAATTTTTCAATAAAATTTATTCCAAAAATGTTTTGGGAAGACAATCTGTATGTAACATATGTAGTAAATACAGTATATTGATAATGCTTTTCCTCTTGTTGTCATTTTTATATGCAAATATATATATATATATAYATATATATATATATATATATATATATTTAAGCCTTAAGGGTTAAGAAATTAAAAACTTGACTGGGTGTAGTGGGACACTCTTTAATTCTAGCACGTGGGAGGCAGAGGCAGGCAGATCTGCCAGCCTGGTCTACAGAGTGAGTCCAGGCCAGTCAGGGCTCTGTTACACAGAGAAACCTTGTCTTGAAAAAGCAAAAATCAAAAACAAAACCTCAAAAACAACTAAAGTCACACTTTTAAAAAGTTTTATTTTCTTTAAAAGTAATTATATGTGTGCTTGAATATATGTATCTGGATCACATTTGTTCAGGTGCCAGGCATGGAGGTCAGAAGAGCATGTCAATCCCCTAAAAACAAGTTCCAGGCAGTTGCGAGCTGCTTAATGTGAGAACTAAATCTGAGTCCCCTGTAAGAACAGCAAGTGCTCTTAACTACTGAGCATCTCTCCAACCCTTAAATAAAACTTTTAATCTTTAGAATGTTTTGCCCCTATTATGACTTGAAGTCATAGCTTGGTATGTGGGCTTAAATTGTTTTGAAACCTAATTTTAATAATGATTCTTAAATGCATTAACCCCCCTTCTAGCCCACCACTCACCAGAGGTAGTGGAAAGCAAAGGTTATTTCCTTGGAGCAAATCCAAATCCGCACTGTCAGGAAATACGCAATTCAGTTCACAGGAATCAGCAGCAGCAGCTTGATCCACTGGCAAGCACTTCACGAATATACCAGCAGTCCAGTTCGGTAGTGTCAGAATAGCAAACACAAATCACCACAGTGGCACGATCTAGCAGGGATAGCCAGGCCTCAGCTAAATTGGCACAAGTTATCAGGTGTGACTAGGACCACCAGGGATGCCAGGAGAAGTTTTTTGCCCTGCTTCTCTCAACTAAATGAAGATCAGCAAAGAGACCAAGAAGTGTTTCTTGGCTAGCACACTATGCAAGCTATGCAAACAATTCCGACCTCCATCACTTTCCGTGGGTCCAAACATACTCCACAGGACTTGCCTCAGCAAGTGAGTCTGTCTTAGCTAAACTCCACATGAGTTTGTATCAGCTGACATCACTCTGTCAATCAGCCCAAAACTCAGGCAGTAGGAACAGAAGGATCAGGAGTTTAAGGCCACCCTCTACTACATTGCAAATTTGAAGCCAGCCTAGCCTACATGAGATTCTGTCTCAAACTCTTGTCTTAAAATATTTATATAAGTACATATATAATTAAATATGTGAATATTGTTGACAATCCATCCAGATATCTAGTATTTTAAGCACTGCCTTGGTTTAAATGTAAATAGCAAGCATTATATCAGCTTCTAAATTTTTTTGGACACAAACCCCAGATTTTTAATAAAAATATTCTCATTTTTGATCTGCCAGCCAAAGATTATTATCAATTAGTAAATCTGACAAGAATACTTTTTAAAAGCTACAAATTACATTCTCCCTGCAATGAATAATTCCATTCTTCAAAAGAAAACAAACAAGAAGGTTTAGGAATGCTTTGGCTTACATAAGAAACACAAGTAGCCACATGGAGTTGGGGAAACCCTGTTGTACATGACAATGCACAGAGTACTAGCCTAGACACCATAGACACCATCAGACCAGCAAGGTCGATACCTGAATAAAGGAGTCCTCACAGGACACGAGATAAGATCTCCCCAGTGAACATAGTTCAATTACATTCTTTTTTTTCCACAGAAAGTTACATACCATTTTATTTAGCAGATTTAATTTTTTACAAACTTTTTAAAAAGCAAAGTAGGAGAGGTCTATCTATCTATGGCATTGTTTTTTTTAATTTTTCTTTTTTTAATGATTTATTTATGTATATGAATATACCATTGGTCTCTTCAGACACACCAGAAGGGAACATCAGAACCCACTGCAGATGGTTGTGAGCCACCATGTGGTTGCTAGGAATTGAACTCAGGACCTCTGGAAGAGCAGTCAGTGCTCTTAACGGCTGAGCCATCTATCTCTCCAGCCCTATCTATGGCATTGTTGACGATGGCCATTAGTAAATAGCTGCAGATAGTTACTAGGCAGTGCCATGTCTAACGGTGTGGCTTCCTCAAGCAAGCAGAGGTGCTTTTGGCAAAGGCCTGATTTATCTCTCATATCCTTAAAACAGGACAGGATAGGATGAGATGGTCACACCAGCTAACCACTGAGTTCACAAGTGGCAGCTAAAAGTGTACCAGAACTTTCTACCTTGTTTGGGACTTCTGTTCTTCTCCCTCAACAAAAAAAGTTTTTTCAGTAAGGCTTTTATATCTCCTCCTAGCAGGACATAATGCTTTTAAGAAGTGGCTTATACTCTTCAGACATCTCTTCCACCACTTTTACTTTCTTCTTCTTTTTCTTTTTGRTGGTGTCACTGTCCTCATCTCCAGACTTGCCCCCACTTTCTAGCACAGTTTTGGGCTTCTTATCCTTATTCTTTTTTCCTTCTTTAACTGGGGAACTGTTGGAGGGGGTCTCAACACTTTCACTTTCACTATCTCCCCCCTTCCTTTTTACGATGTTTACTGCTTTAGCAGCTAACGGAGGAGCTTGTACTGCTTCTTTCTTCTTTCTTCTTTGTGCTTTCTTGCCAGAATCACTATAGTCAACCTGTTTACAGGTGGTATGGGTATTATCTGTGGCTTTGCCATGCTTGTCCAGAAGGCCCTGCTTGATCATCATCTTCTGACTTGCCTTTGGACCTAAACCCCACTTGTGAGGATAAATGTCTCTTTCCATGATCACTCTCTTTATCTTGGTGACTATACCATGGTTACAGGTAGAAATCACTGCTGTAGTCATCAATGCAATCGCCATGCAGATAACTTCCCCCTTAGTGGTAATGACCACAATCTCCTGATTGACCTCAATGCCATCCTCATATCAAAGAACACCAAAAAGCATGATCTTTTCTCCATAGCAGATTGCATTCCCTGCACTATCTTTCATAACCAGATGCTTTTGAGATGTCAACAGCTTTTCCAAAGGGTAAACAACACGCCACAAGTAACTCTTAGCCTTATGGTTATCATACAGCCACTGAACATTGAGTACATCATGCATTGTCACCATGTAGTCCTTTTCACTCATGACTCCAGAATGCATCCTCTGAAGTTCCTGCTAGTAACAAGCCAAGGTGTGTGCATAGTGTCCAAATGTAGGTGCCAGGTTCACAGCTCACCCAAAAGATTCCTAATCTTCTTTCAGGATCATAGTCTATCATTTTGCTCTCATAGAGTCCTTACTCAAAGCTGCCTCTTTACTCTAGCAATAAGTGGGGGTTGCTGAAACAGGGCACCTGTCAGAGTTTCTAGGGCCCTTGAAAGCTGAGTACCCCCTTCAATAGCATTGTGCAGCCAGACAATTCCAACATACTCTTTGCCTACACTCTGTTGTGATTTCATCAAACGAATGGCCTGTTCAATGCACACAATTAAATAACCAGTCACTTTGGAATCCATTGTGCCACTGTGGCCAGTCTTCTCTACCCAAAGTATTCGTCAAATCCAGGCTACCACCTCATGGGAAGAGGGGCTTGTCAAGATGAATGAAACCTGTCCTGATATAGTCCCCAATCTCCCTCTTCAGAGGATTTGACCCACAAGGAATAGGTGTATAGTATGTTGTCCCTACATTTAGCTTATCAAAATTCTTTAGTAACAAGGGCCACTGATAAGTATCCAATTGAGACATTTTGGATTCTGGTTTGATAAATTCTTCAGCATGTTTTATTTTGGCTACATAATCTTCTTGCAATGGCTTCCAGTCTTTTTTCTTCTTATGCTTCTTTAGGAAAGTAATTAGTTTGTGATGCCAAACACTAGGATGGCTTGTCTGGTAAATGACTCTAGCTGTGTTGGCTTCCCTTCAGGTTCTCTACGCAGCTTCTTGATAGGTGTGTGTCCCATCAAATTCTAGTTTTACTAACATGTTTAGGCAGATTACAAATATCTTAGTCACAATATAACCACAGGCAAAGAAAAGGTTTCCTTCAATAGTTAATTCTCAAAGTCATATTCTGTTGTAAGGCATTTAATTTTCTGAAGAAAATTTCTTCACATAATTATTTGAGACAGGGTCCCACTATGTAGCTCTAGCTGTCCTAGAACTCACTATGTAGACTATCCTGGCCTTGAATGCACAGAGATCCACCTGTCTTGGCCTCTCAAGTGCTTGTCTGCATGATTTTTTTTAAAGAGCTTAATAAAAAGCTCTTTTAAAATATGAAGTCCTGCTAAAGATTTCCTCAGAACCCTCTCATCTTGCTGCTTCCTTTTTACTTCTGCTTCTCTGTAGTCATTATGACTGCACAGGAAGCAATTTTGCAAGCATATCTATGGCTGTGAGCCATGTGTTAGTCAATTAAAAGGACTAACTTTTAAATCTCCCTAACAGATTATAGACTACACTACCCCCTTCTCTCATACTATGCCAGACTTGAATTCTACCCTTTTGAGAAAGAATACATTGAAGGAAAGAAAGGGGGGAAGCAGAACAAATAGAACAGAAAGTATCACACTAGCCTCTCTTCGTTTAAACATAGTATGCAAACTTCCTGAGCTCTCTCTGAAATACATGCAATGTTAAGATAGCAGTTCTTTAGTAATAGGACGCAACAGATTCCCTTCCCACACATGTAGCTAGGACACTTATCAAAACTGCATTTTCTTCCATCAGAAGCTCCTTTTCTATGAGCACAGCTCTCTACAATTAGACAAGAATCAAAGCCTATTCAGTGTCAGTCAGGTTGAACTGAACTAAATACAATGGACAATAAAAAAGCAGTATGCATGATACAAAAACAGAGGTAGACCAGAAGTATTTTTAATTGCCTTTGGGGGCAGCTTCCTCTTTCCCTTCCTTCCTTCTGCCTTTCATTCCTATGTGTTGATGATGTTGATATTAATATCACTTTTCATACCCCAAGCACAGAGCAGATGCCATCCACCATAGCAACTAAGTTAAGATCATCCTGAAAAACATCTACCTCTGATTTCTGCTTCATGAGTTGACATCGTAAATACTCACTTGACTTATCTTAATAAGATGATTAAATGCTATTTATTCTATGTGTATATTTTACATTAGTCTCCATGAATTATGTTGGCTATTAGTGAGATAGGAAGAAGGACTACTTTTTATTTATGATGCAACTCAAGAATCTAGTCCAGCCTGGTATAGAATAAACACACTAAACAAATATTGAGGAATAAAGTAGCCTTGTGCCACTTTTTCTGAGCATTTATAAATGTAAATGTATAAAGGAAACCACTGAAGTAATTGTGCCAAAACTATTTGCCCTTGCTAAAAAAGAATATGTTTTCCATATTTACCTAATTTCCAACCATATTTTCTCATGCCTGATTTTTTAACTAGTCTTTTACCTACAGATAGCAACTTTAGAAGCCTATTTGGTCCTCAATTTGAGGTTGGAATGATAATAATTCTTTAGCAGATTATTCTAGTTTGTTAATTTTTTTGTACACACTACACATCTTGTTTAGACTTCTCTAAAATGATATTGTGGTTGTTTACTGGCCTAAAGATGCCTACTCCATATGTTATGAATTTTTTAAAAGTGTGATGGTAGTGTTACTTTGTCTGGACTGTGGGATGCCCAAATAGCTGGCTAAGCATTACTTCTTGGCTTCTGTGTGGTATGGTTCAGATGTAGTCTGTGCTCTCTCAAATGTTCATGTATTCAAGGACCAGTCCCAAGAATAATGATTTTTAGGGGGCAGAGGAACCTTTATGACATGGGACTTTAAGACACTGGAGGCATAAGGTCGGTCTGCCCTTCCCTGCCTCTCCCTCTCAGGAAAGGACTTTACAAGGGAACACATCTCCAGAGAAAATCACTTGTTCCTGCCACACATTTGCTGTAGATATCCATGACATGAGGTGATGTAGCCAAGTAGTAGCCCTTACCATGAACCCAAGGGTGCTAAATTTTAAAGTTCTAAAACTGTGAGCTAAATATGCCTCTAGTTCTTTATAAGTAGCCTGTGTTGGGTAGTCCATAATTCTGTTGAAAAGCTTACTTCTAGAGAAGTATGGATGAGATTACCATTTGAATAGATAGGCTGAATAAAGCAGCTTATCCTCCCTTGTGTGATTGGACACCATCCAATTCCTTGAGAACCTCAGTAGGATAAAAAGGCAGTGGAAGATTGATTTCTTTGTCTGACTGCTTGCTTCTCTAATTGGTAGGTTGTAGATCATGAGACTTTTCAGTTTTCATAATCATGTAAAGCAACACTGCATATGAAAAACAAATGTACACACATGCAGATGGATAGGTATGTATATGCATATGTTCTTATCCTATTGGCTCTGCCTCTCCAGAGAACTGTGACATGGTAGGGAAATATTGTTTTATCATGTTAGACCCAATCCCCAATGGCTTTGACTTGATGAAATTTTTTCAATATCAATGGCATCAAATAACATCTTTACACATTCCAACAGGAAAGTTAATCATCTAATCAAGTAATTGGGACAAACCATTTTGTCTATTATAGAAATAAAATAATATTATGATATAATGAGTCTCGTGGGAATAATATTATAATAGAATGAGTCTACAGAGTGAGTTCCAGGACATCCAGGGCTACGTGAAACCCTGTCTTGAAAAACCAAAAATAAATAAATGTATAGATAAATAAATAAAATAAACATGTAAAGTATAAAACAGGAAACATACATGGAATAATAGTTTCAAGATATCAGGCAAAAATAACAAAGGACAGTCCTGGATACAAGATGGCACTGACAAGATGCCCTTCCCAATTCTATCAACTTACCTGAAGAGTTTCCAGGCCATGGCATGGAGTGAAAGAATTCAGGCAGAGTCCATTGACCTTTCTGAGGATGTTCCCTGATTTGGGATTCTCAGGGTGGGTGCAGGTTGTAAGAAAAGCCTGAAGCTGCAAAGAGAACCCTTGAGATCTGAAATGGTTCACTCTAGGGCCTGCCACTGAGTGCTTATCAACAGGTGTGCAATTAGAAAATAATACACACACCTGTGGTTGGGGAATGACCAAAGATTAGAGGGAGTAGTCCTCAGAACTATCCAGTTTGTGGAAATAGTTTTTTTTTCATAGCCGGGGTAAGAAACTTTATTTCACAAAGATTTTGATAGAAATGGTTTGCCTCAGAGGTAACTACCCCAGTCTAGCCATTTTCACAGATTTCAGTCTTTAGTAAGATGGCTCCATTGTTTATATGTTTGTGATGAGGCAGAACGCCATAGAGCAGAACAGAGCAGAGCAGAGCAGAGCAGAGCAGAGCAGAGCAGAGCAGAGCAGAGCAGAGCAGAGCAGAGCAGAGCAGAGCAGAGCAGAAGTGGGAATAGAGCAAGGCATGACAGCCAGAAGCAGTGAATAAGAGTTGGCACCTATTCCTGCTGCTTCCTCCTTATGCTTTCGATCTGTCTGGGCTCCCAGACTGGTTGACAGTGCTACCCACATTCAGGGCTGATCTTTGATCCCTTAGTTGCCATCTTGCATGCCACTCATCGCTGGGAATTACTCACAGACACATTTATTAGAGAGCTTAACTAATCTCTTAAGCATCTCAATCCAATCAAGTTGATATTAAGCACCACATTGTAGAATAGTCAGAAACTAGCAGCCTATGGGTATGGTTCATTGGTATCACATGTTTAACTTTCAAGAAGCTTTGGATTCAACCCCCAGCCTGAATAAATAAAACAAACTTCACTATATCTATACAATATAATTTCAGTTATATCGAGACACAAAGGGAACTATAATAAAGCATTCAAATAACCCACAGGAAAGCAGAATAAAGAAAATAGAGAAACTACCAGGCACAGTGACACTCAATAATCCAGCATTTAGGAAGCAGAGGCAGAAGGGCCTCTCTGAGTTTTAGGTCAGCCTGCTCTACATTCCAGAGTAGCCACTGGGACACATGAGATTCTGTCAAGGGTGAATGGGGTGGGGGAAGGAGAGAGAGGGGAAAAACAAACAGAAGAAACTACACCAAACTCAATTGGCAAATGTAAGACTTCAACTAACAGTAATTTATATTACATAGAAATAAGCTAATATACCAGCTAAGGCTCTACAGTAGCCAATGTTACAGCACATGCCTGTCATTCCAGGCTGAGACAACAGAGGGTCACTTAAATCCTCTGGTTGTCTGGCTAACACAGTGAGACCTCATCTGAAAAACAAACAGAAATCCCATCAATATTTCAAATCAGTAGTAATCAGAGCAAAATAGACTACTATAAAATCCAGAAACAACTCCTGGGCAACCAGATGATGCTCGCTGACAAAGGCAAAGGCTAATTAACAAACAATTCTTTTCAACAAATGGTGCTGAAATAACTGGATATTGACTCGTGGATAATTATGCAAGAATCTAGACAGATTCTACCTTTTAGAAACTTAAGTAAATCAAAGGCTTAAATGTAAAGTGCTAAAAACCTAGAAGAAAGGGAAACACTGAAAATACAGCCAATGAAAGGTAAAACTGATTAAAAAAAACTAGACTTGATTAAAACAAAACAAAACAAAACAAAAAAAGCTCTGTACTAAGAGGGATGTGAGGTTAACTGTCTATAATTCCAGTTCTACAAAGAAGCCAAGGTAGGATGATCACAAGTTCAAAGCCAGACTGAGCTGTATAGCAAGACTGTCTTTAAAAACAAAACAACAGCAACAAAAAAAAAACAAAGAAACAAACAAAATCACAATGGTTGGAAATGAGGCAGTAGAGTGTGAGCAGGGTTAGAATGAACAGCAAAAGCCTGCGTTCAAACTACTGTTAAGAGAGCTAGGAGATGACCTGGTCCATACTAGCACTGGCTGCTTTACAGGGCATCAGAGTTGAATTCCCTGCACCCACATCAGGTGGCTCACACCTCTCTGTAACTCCAGGTCCAGGAGTTCAGATGTCCTCTTCTGACCTTCATGGCCACTGGCATGAACACACACACACACACACACACACACACACACACACACATTCCCAGACATAGATACATACATGTGAATAAAAAACAATCTTTTTTTAAAGATCCTATTAAGAAAATGATAGGCAAAACCATAATTGGGGGGGACCCAACCCTTGCTATCATCAATATTAAAACATATCTGATGACAGGTCAACATATGCAAATAATTCTTTTATTTATTTATTTAATGTATATGAGTACACTGTACCTGTCTTCAGACACACCAGAAGAGGGCATCTTGGATCCTATTACAGATGGTTCTAAGCTACCATGTAGTTGCTGGGAATTGAACTCAGGACCTCTGGAAAAGCAGTCAGTGTTCTTAACCACTGAGCAATCTCTCAGATGCTACAAATAATTTTTACAAATAAAAAAGATTACTTAATTCAAAACTGGGAAGACTTGCACATAAAATCAAATGTTCCACGAAATAAATTATATAAATGGAAAATAAGCATGAAATGATGCACAGTATCATAACTTATAAGGAACTGTTAAAACAACATCGAGATACCACTACATGTCTATCAAAGTAACCAAAATAAAAAACAGTAATATTAAATGTTGATGTGGGTATGGAGCAACAGAATCTCTCATTTATTGTAGGTTGGGATGCCTACTGGTCCTGTTTCGGACCCCAGGACAAGGGACTGAGGTGCATATTTTACCTAACAAAGCCAACTTGTCTCCAAGTTTTCCCAGCATCCCTCAGTCCCTACCTGGCATACCTTGCTCCCAACCCTGAACTTTCCAGCTCAGAGGCTGGGCTGCCCACAGAAGCTCTTCACTAGATAATCCAGATATTTGGCCTCACCTCCTCCTCCTCCTTCTCCTCTTTCTCTTCATGTGCACACCGTTTCTTTCTTTCTCCCCTGACCCCATGGCCTCAATCCTTAGGGGCCAGGGAACTTGCCCGAGAGGGGCTTCGCAACAAACGTGCAACCAATTGGTACAACCAATTCAGAAAGTTTCCTATAAGACTAAACATATCCCTATCACACAATCTAGTAACATTGCTCATTGGTATTCAGTCATATGAGCTGAAAACTTAATATCTACAGAAACTTGAACGTAGATACTTATTGCCACTTTGCTCATATTTGCTTTGAACTGGAAATGAGATCTGTCTGTAGGGAAGTGGATGAATTGACTGTGATATCTCCAAACAATAGACTATTAGTATGAAAAAAGAAATTAGACAGGAAAGACACAGAGAAGGCTTGGATTCGTATTACTAACTGAAGGAAGCCAATCTGAAAAGGTGATAATATAATTTGAACTACATGGTGAAGGGCCCAGCTTAACATTACAAACTCCATTTTGCTTCCAGACTCCATTTTATGATTAACTTGCCTTCTGAATTAACTCAGCTACTAAAACTCCCCAACTTGTTCCAGGAGCCATGTCACCCTAGCAACAATCACAATTCTCCTGAGCAAATAGCCACCTAGCAACAACCGATCAGTTCTTAAGGGGAAAGTACTCACTGTTTTAAAGTAGATTGATTAAGCTAGCAACCATTGTTCATACCAACTTGAAATCATTATTGCCCAATAGATGTGTTCCCAACAAATGTCAACAAGTTATGTAACTGCCAAGTTGGAAAGTCCCTTACCCTGCTGCAAAAACAATGATAAATAGGCAAGGCTTGTACTAGCTTGGAACCTTCTACACCAACCACTGTGCTGGAGAGGTTGGAGGGTCCAAGCTCAAGCTTGAAAAAGAATCTGTGCTTTTGCATACAAGTTGGACTTCTGGTGGTTTCTGGTGGTCTGAGGGGACTTCAAGATCTGGGCATAACACATGGCATTTTTTAAAAAGGACAAATTAATGAAATACTAAAAAAAGATCAGTGGCTGTGAAGATCAATAAGGAGGAACAGACAACACATAGACAATTTTTAGAGCAGAGAAATGATTCTATATGACACTACAGTGGTAGTTACATGCTATAATATATTTGCCAAGTTCCACGAAATGTATTGCATCAAAAGTGAGTCTTCATAAGAACTGTAGGAGATAACAATGTATTTTCATTAGTTGTTACAAAAGTACTATTCTAATGTGGGATGTTGATGGAGAGGAAGGCTGGTGTGTCTGAGGAGGCAAGAATATATGGAAACTCTGTAGTTTTGTTCAGTTTTTCTGGAAACCAGAAACTGACTTAAAAAGAAAACCTACTAGAATAACAACAACAAAACAAAACAAAACAAAATTCAAGAAGGCTGATAAAGCTACTGTACAATAAGGAAAAACATTGAGATGAAGGAACATTCATTATTACACTTTGGTACAGTAGAGAGCATATCCTGAAGCCTTCTAGGGAGACAGAGCAGAAGGATAAATAATCCAAATTGCATTAGACTTGTCAGCAGTAACCTAGATGCTGGAAGACAATGAGTCAATGCTCTCAAAAAATATCACAGAATAATTTTTAAAATAGAATTTGATTCTTTCCGGCCTACACTCTCACCTGCAATCACAGATTGGCACAGAAAGATCAACAGAGTCAACTAGCCTGGACCTCTGGGTGCTCTCAGAGACTGAGCCACTAACCAAAGAGCATAAACAGGCTGGACATATATGTAACAGACATGCAACTCAGTCTCCATGTGGTCCCTCAACAACTGTAGCAGGAGCTGTCCCTAAAGCTGTGGCCTGACTGTGGAATCTGGTCCCCAACAGAGCTGCCTTGTCTGGCTTCAGTGGAAGACTTGATGTGCCAGGGTGAGGTGGGGCCAGAAGGGGGGCAGCATTTAGAATGTAAATACATACATACATACATACATACATATTTTAAAAAGTAGAATTTGACTCATCAATTGATTGCACTGGAGGTTGTCCTCTCAAGGCCTCACATACTGCAGGCAAGTGCTGAACCACCGAAATGCATACCTAGCTTTAGAGTTCATTCTAAAGAACAAATTAAAAACACTAGGTAAAAATGTAAAAAACACTTTTATTTTAAACTTATATTTTGGGTCAATATAAAATTATTTCCATGAGGCTTATTCAAGAGACAGAGTCTCTATCTAACCCAGGCTGGGCTCAAATTCCCTATGTAGCCACAGAGGATCCTGAACATCTGATCCTTGTGCCTCCTGAGTTCTGGGATTATAAGTGTGCGCCACCATACCTAATTTATCCAGTGCTGGGGATGACTTCAAGGCATCATGTATGCTAGTTAAATACTCTACCAACTGATATCCATGTCCATCCCTATCATAAAATGTTTTGTTTAATTTTTATTTATTTTTCACTATGTGGTTTGCCTGCATGTGTGTGTGGGCACCAGAAGTATGCAGTGCCTGTGAGGACCAGAAGGAGGGTGCCAAATCCCCTGAAACTGGAGTTACAGATGTTTGTGAGCCACTATGTGGGTGCTGGGAACTGAACCCGGGTCCTTTGCAAGATCAGTAAGTGCTCTGAACCACCAAGCCATCTCTCGAGCTTACTGACATGAAGATTTAATAGTGAAAAAAATAATGATACCATTTTTCTCAGAATCAAAATATGAGTTTATTTTCAAATAGGAATAATAAAAGTGTTTTTATCTTTCATTTATGAAAATTCTTTTAAGACAGGGTTTCTCTATGTAGTTCTGCCTAACCTAGAACTTGCTCTGTATACCGGGCTGGCCTTGAACTCACAGAGATCTGCCCACCTCTGCTTCCTGAGGGCTAGGATTACTTCTGTTTATTTAGAGTGCAAAGAATTGAGAAAAATTTTAAGTTGTAAATAAGATATTCACAAAACAAAACTTAAGTCAACTTGATTTTTCCCTTGAAAACAAAACAAAACTTTCCAGAGTATGTTGTTTATTTATTATTGTTATAGGTGTGCATAATGTTGCACAAGTGCTTATGTATCAATACACACATGTGGAAACTAGAGGGTGACATTTGAGAGAAAGTTCTGTCCCTCTATCAAGATTGTCAGGCTTGCACAGCCTGCATCTGGATCTTCTGAGTCATTTCACTGGCCCCAGGGCATGTTTTCAATAGTACTTCATAAAGCTTCCACCAATGGTGATGCTCATATGGATATATAACATCAGTGTTCAAGGATAGAGTTCGAATACTGGAAAGATGGTTAAATTCAGTGTAATCTGTGCCAATTAAAATATAACTATATTTTAGTTGTTTTTATTATGATGATATACTTAAAAACACAGATTTTATTGCAAACTTTAAAATGACTGGGTATGAAATCTGAGAACTTGAGATTTGGTATTTATCTGAGAACTGGTATTTAGGGGTAATGCATTTCAGAAAGTGCAGGGGCTTTTGGCTTTCAATTTTAATCTATACAAAATAAAATGCCCCATAAATGTTCATGAAAATACTCTGTATGCTTGAAGAACATTTAAATTAATATGAATTCTTTGAGAATAATGTGAGTGGATTTAATCATCTTGTTGAAGATGGAAAGCAGAGCAATAAAGAGAAAGAATGGTTTTCTGAGGGTCTGGAGTTCGGCTCAGTGGCAGATTTTGCCTACACTGAAAGGCCTTGGGTTCAGTCCTCATCACCAGGAGAAAAATCTTGAGATGCCTACTGCCTCTCTCTCTAAAGTAAAAGAACCCGAAGGAAATATAAAGAAAAACTCTCAATTTTTTTAATTCCAACTAAAGTAATAAGGTGATAATTTGGTATATAGAGAAATGAATATTAGTAGTAAGCATCAAATGATTTATAGCATTCTAAACTTTAATTATCTTATTTTTAGTATATTTTATTTATATATTGTGGCGCATGTGAAGATGAGAGGACAACTTAAAGGAGTTCTTTGGTTCTACCTTGTACATCCTGAGGATAGAACTCAGGTCATCCGGGCTTGGCAGGACCTCCTTAACCTACTGAACTATATCACTAGTCTTAGTTTATTCTCACAACAACCCCTGAAGCAACTGTTACAATCCTCATGTTCCAGAAGGCAGACCTGAGACTCAGCAAGGATGATCCCATTTTTATCATTTAATCTCTCTGCCAAATCTCACCAAAGACAGTTTTCTCTCTCTGTAAGGGCTGTTTTCTGGCTTGTAGCTTTTTGCTTTGGAAAGGACTATTCAAGGAAACTAACAGTCATGAGGTAGTAAGGGGATACATTTTTCCCCACCAATGACACTGCCCGCTATGTTGATGTATGCTGCATTGTTAGGCCTTTAAAAAAAAAAACTGACAAAATTCTCCACCACCCACAGATCCAGAAATAGATATTGAGTAGATCTTGGC
>BDUI01000711.1:78445-103279 GCA_002335545.1 Apodemus speciosus | reverse complement strand
AAAAAAAAAATAGTGGCACTGAATACTTGATTAGCATTTTGAAAAACAACTTGGTAAAATAATGTTCCCAAAAAGTGTTAAACTATTCTGAACTGACCACTTCTAAGGGAAAAATTCTAAAGAAAAAACAAAACAACCTTCATATAGAGAGAAGAATACAACAGCTAATAGGATGATGGTTAAATAAAGGATCATAATTGTTTGTGATGGAATATTATGCAAGATATATAAGCTGAGTAAAAAGCAGTATACAAGAATTATATATACAGCATGTAAAATAAGCAAATGTTTATAGAAGGAAAAAAGATCAAAAAAGATACCACAAGTACATCCATGTTTATGTAACTGGGTGAAGGATATAGGTGATTTTTGTTCTATGCTTTACTTTCTGTATTTTCCAAAATATTAAAAATGTACAAAATATTTTTATAATGAAAAGAAAACATGATTACTGCTTTTTAAAATTCTAGGTATGTTGGGGCTGGAGAAATGGCTCAGTGTTTAGGAGCACTGGATGTTCTTCTAGAGGACACATATTCGATTTTCAGCTCCAGCAAGGCAGCTCACAACTGTCTATGACTCCAGTTCCAGGGGTGCTGACATCCTCACATAGGCATACATACATACAAAACACTGATGTACATTAAATAAATAAATAAATAAATAAATAAATAAATAAATATTCTATCTATGCTCTAAGGAACGTATGAAGCAACAAAGACAAGGCCACATAATTCAAATGTATAAATTCAACAAACAAAATATTTATATTATATGCAAATTAAAAAGATAAAGTACAAAAAGAATCATGGTTATTAATAAAGTGTATGTAAAATAAAAATTGGGCATGGTAGAATTAACAGAGTAAGGAGGATCAGGAAATCAAGGTACCTTTAATTACATAAGAACTTTGAGTCCAGACTCAGTTACATTAGTCTTAAACAGAAAAAAAGGTGGGTGGGAGTATTGAAAATCAATGACTCTTCTAGCAGCAGAGATTTCCAGGAGATAACTGAAGGGTGAGAGTGAAATGTCAAAAACATTCTTGGATTTCTAGGCCCTTAGAAGGGCTTAGAGTTGGGACTGACGTATGATAAGGAATTGGGATCCAGGTCAAGGAGAGACTCCAGGCCTGATACTATTACTGATGCTGTGGTATGCTTGCAGAGTCTAGCACGGCTGTCCTCTGAGAGGCCCAACAAACAGCTGAAAGAGTCAGATGTAGATACTTACACCCAACCAGTGGACAGAAGCTAGGGACCCCTGTGGTTGAATTAGGGAAAAGCTAGAAGAAGATGAGGAGGGCAACCCCATAGAAAGACCAGCAGTATCAACTAAGCTGGACCCCTAGATCTCTCAGACACTGGACCATCAACCAGTCAGCATACACCAGCTGACATGAGGCCCCCGACACATATACAGCAGAGGACTGCCTGCTCTGACCTCAGTGAGAGAAGATGCACCTAACCCTTGAGAGACTTGAGGCCCCAGGGAGTAGTGAGGTCTGATGGGGTGGGAGTATGGGGGTGGGGACATTGTCTTGGAGATGGGGGAGGAGGTATAGGAGGAGGAAAAGTCAGAGGGCAGACTGGGAGGGCAATAAAAACTGGACTGTAAAAAAGATTAAATAACAATAAAAACAACAATAATAATGATGAAATGATAAAAGCAAAGTGAATACTGGATGAGAGCTAGTCACTTACCAAATAATGAGTCTTAAAGAGAAAGATGTAAAAATCTGAAAAGCAGTGGTTCAGAAAGCAATTGTAGCTTTGGAATTTAGGGAGTGGTGTTTTTAGGCAGGAAGAAAAAAATCTAGATTTCAGACTTGGAAAAAAAATAGGAGGGCATGTAGCCAACTGTGAGTGTTATTATTACTGCCCTGACCTGGGTTTCCCTCTCTTACTATGGTCACAAATAAACCATCTCAGAATGTTCACAAATAGAAAGTCCCCTACTTTTGGTATGCATTGGAATAGTAGGTATTTGCTTTCTTAGGCTTGAGGGTATAGTAGCAGTGAGGTCTCTAAGATAGCAATGACATAAAGCAGGGGAGTAATTAGTTTACAGAAATCCCTTTCCTTCTTTTCTCCATTCTAATTCTGGGTCAATGCAAATATGTTTGCAGTTGAATGGAATAGCAGCTTCTAAGAAATACAAAACAGATGTTAGAGGAAAACATTCTAGGGCAAGTCAGGAGAAGCATAAGGGCACTGTGTCCTCACAGCCTTCCATATCCTTTCTTTGTTGTGATCTTGACAGATTCCCAATTTTCCAAGTCTGCCTAGGCAGGACCAAGACTGTAGTAGATCTAAAAATGTCAAACTATATTTATTCCTAAGCCCTAATGTTCTGTGGAAAGAAAACTCTCTCTGTCTCTGTGTCTCTCTCTATCTCTGTCTCTCTATCTCAGTTGATCTCAAAAGAAATACTCTTTAAAAAAGGACATTTTCTTCCTGATTCACTTGTCAGACCTAGAAAAACATGTAAAAAATTACTTTGGGGTTAGTATTAATCATATGAAACTAACAGAATCTAATCTTGAAACAGAATGGAATCTAAATTCTCATAACTTTCTAAAGTTCTTTAGAATCTAGGGAAAGTTGTACATTTAAAAAAATATGATGCTTTTTGGAAAGCTACATTAACCATAATAAGTATCATACTTTCCTGGAAGTGTTGGCTAAGGTTTCTATAGGAACTTAGCTATATCACATTTTTAATACATTTATGGCATGCATTTTTGGGATAACATGTAATTTATGAAACTGACATACAATTGATGATCACTTTATAGTATATACCTATTTTATGTGTTCTGGAGATAAAAATGATTAAATTTGAGGAAATATAAAAATATAGCTAAGGAGCTAGAGAGATGACTTGGTGGTTAAGAGTATTTGCTGCTCTTACAAAGGACTTGGGCTCAATTCCCAGCATCTACATTGTAGCTCACGATTGTGTAGAACTCCAGTTCCAGGACGTTTGATGCCCTCTTCTGGCCTCCCTGGGTACCAGGCATACATGTGGAACTCATGTATATGCAGGTACATACTCATACATATAAAATACATGAATTCATCATTTTTAATTGCTGAGTAGTATTCCATTGTGTAAATATGCCACATTTTCTGTATTAATTCCTCCATTGAGGGACATCTGGGTTCTTTCTAGCTTCTCGCTATTATAAATAAGGCTGCTATGAACATAGTGGAGCATGCGTCTTTATTGCATGCCAGGGGAATCCTCTGGGTATATGCCCAGGAGTGGTATAGCAGGGTCCTCCAGAAATGTCATGCCCAGTTTTGTGAGGAACTGCCAGACTGATTTCCAGAGTGGTTGTACCARCTTGCATTYCCACCAGCAGTGGAGGAGTGTTCCTCTTTCTCCACATCCTCACCAACACCTGCTGTCTCCTGAGTGTTTAATCTTAGCCATTCTGACTGGTGTGAGGTGGAATCTCAGGGTTGTTTTGATTTGCATTTCCCTAATGATTAATGATGTTGAACATTTCTTAAGGTGCTTCTCAGTCATTCAAAGTTCTTCAGGTGAAAATTCTTTGTTTAGCTCTGTACCCCATTTTTAATAGGGTTATTTGGCTCTCTGGAGTCTAACTTCTTGAGTTCTTTGTATATATTGGATATTAGCCCTCCATAGAATGTAGGGTTGGTGAAGATCTTTTCCCAATTTGTTGGTTGCCGTTTTGTCCAATTGACAGTGTCCTTTGCCTTACAGAAACTTTGTAATTTTATGAGGTCCCATTTGTCAATTCTTGATCTTAGAGCATAAGCTATTGGTGTTCTGTTCAGAAACTTTCCCTTTGTGGCCATGCCCTCAAGGATCTTCTCCAGTTTCTTTTCTATTAGTTTCAGTGTGTCTGGTTTTAGGTGGAGGTCATTGATCCACTGGAAAGACTTGATGCAGCATTGTGGGGGATTACCAAGACAGAGAATTAGGAGGGGGTTGATTGGAGAACAGGCGGAGGGAAGAAGGTTTATGGGACTTATGGGGAGGAGGGAACTGGGAAAGGGAAAATCATTTGGACTGTAAACAAAGAATATAGAAAATAAAAGAAACATATAAAATACAAATAAATAAACCCTTTAAAAGAATAAGAAAATGTATTTCTATAGGAAAAAAGCAATTTTATAATTATTTTAAAAATCTGGAAGTGTTTCTTAATTTGTGTTTACATGTTCATGTTTGTGGGGATGCATGCCTGCACAGATGTTTATGAAGATCCAAGGTAAAATACTGACATAATTACTTGTGATCCATCCACCTTGCTCTTGAGATAGGGTTTCTTACTAGTCTGGAATTTGCTGATTAGACTAGTCTGATGCAGCAAGCCCCAAGGACCAGATTTTTCATTTCCCCAGCACAGGGACTACAAACTACACCACATCCAGCATTTTTGGCTTTTTTTTTCCAATGTGGGTTCTGGGGATTGAAATCAGGTCTGTAGCAAGTGTTTTACCAATTGAGTTATCTCTACAACCCTGACTTCCTTAATTTGTTTAAAAACATTTAGGTTTTTTTTTTTGTTTAGTCCTTTTGGAAATAAAAGATATTATCATGCATCAATCTGTTATTTCTTTAAATGCTCCATTGTAGATAATTTTGTATAGACAATATTTAAAAAGTATATACTGTTTCCAGTTTCTCTTCTCCATATTTACTTGTGAAAAAACTTTTTCCCTTGGAATGCAGTGTTTTGTTTTCTTTTGTGAGGAACTACACCAAAACAGTAGATCAAAGCAAGAATTATTCTATTAGTTTATGATTCTGGTATAAAAGCAGTCCTTGAGGGATCAGCCAGTTTCTTATTCCCTGTCTCATCAAAAGCTGGGGTTAGCAGGTACCTAAGTATTTGAAGGGTTAAGGAAGGAAGGCTGCAAACTTAAGTGCAGCCTGAGGTATATTAAAAGGCCTGAGTTGGGGGAAGGGAGCTGAACTTCTGGAACAGGCCAAGTCTGAGTTATGTGTTCTCAAAGTCTGATGGATTTTCAGGTGCCCTCCATGTGATCTCTTCTGGTGCTCAATAAGCTTGGGGTTTTTTTTTTGGGGGGGGGGACATGTTGATTTCAGTTTAGTACAACTTCCCAGAGCACAAATCTGTTAGTTGCCAGACACTCTCACAACTTAGGCCTGGCATAGTGCCTATGCTGCATTCTACCGGAGAAAGCCTCAGCCTAGTTTCAGCGTAGATGGGAACTCCATCAGACTGTTGCAGGAGACATAGTTCACAGAAAGCCATTTTTAGAGACTACCTCTCACAACATTTCCCCCCAGATACTTATGAAAGAAATTCTATAAACATTTAACCAAGTGTATTTTCCACCAAATAACAAATAAGAAAAATGAGCATCTTAATTGTTTCACTCTATTGAAGTCTACACCCCAATCTAATTTCCCCATAATTTCTCCCAACAATGCCTTATTCCAATTCTTCCAGGGCTGTAGTTTCTTCACTGTAAGTTCGAGTACAAATCTCATYGAAATGAAATTTTTCCAGATGTCTGAATCCCTAAGTCCAAATAAAATAAAATGTGACCAACTTAGCCTATATGTTTGCATAGAGTTACCAAGTTTATAATCTTTAATTTCTGACTAAGAACATTATAAAAGATTATTTCCAAGTGCAGGGGTTATAGCTCTGTGACAAGGCACATGCTTAGCATATGTGAGGCCCCAGCCTCAGTCCCAAGCAACAACAACAAACCAAAACAAACTAAACTCAAACAAGCCAGCAATTCCACAGACCATCTATTGTTATTCTTCATTCTAAAGAAAAGTTGTGTTTAATTTTCAAGACATAGTAAAAATTCCCAAATAAGATATTATTTTTAACTCTTTCTCTTTTGTTAATAAAAACATTGCAACCTTTAAAAGATTTTCTTTGTTGGACAACCTTTATGAATTTGGAAACTATGTAATACTTCATGGATGTGCCTGTTCTCCTTGCACCCAAGTTATTGTGCCTCTCATCACTTCAGTTTTAGTTGTAGGAGTGCTGCTAATGTGATGATTACATCTTTATCTTTCTCACTTTGCTACAAATCATGGAAACTACAAGGGATGCCACTGGTTCTTGGACCCAGTATTTAGGAATGGCTAGCCAATCCAATGTTATTAAACACTGTCAAGACCTTCTTTACTCTGAACCTACAAAATCATTTTATGTCTTCCCCTAGGGACCATAATCATGTTAATTCTTCTCTTACAAGGAATCATTTAAATCTGTGCTGATGCAAACAATACAATGCATTACTGGCTCTCCATTCAGATTGAACAGTGTTAATAAAGTCAGTAGTTGCAAATCTTCCCAATATTACTCTGTTCCATTCTGGTTCCTTCATGATTAATGAGCAAGTAAGCTTGTTATAATCTTGAGCACGTTTCTCCATCTGTGGCATAAGCATAAGAGACTTTGTTATATACATCTTAATTTCCACATGTCTGTCTGCCATGTATGGGGTACATCTTCAGGGGTCAGAAGATGTCAAACCTTCCAGAGGAGTTACAGGTGGTTGTAAGCTGCCTCAAATGGGGTGCCAGGAACAAAACTCACAACTAGAAGAGCAGCAAGTGTTCTTAACTTCTGAATCATCTCTTTAGCCTTTCAAATTTTTGTTTGTTTGTTTGATTGTTTGGTTGTTGCTTTGTTTTTGCTGTTGCTTTTTTTGTTTTTGTTTTGAGACAGGGTTCTCTATGTATCTCTGACTGTCCCAGAACTTGCTCTGTAGACTAGGCTGGCCTTGAACTTAGAGATCTACCCGCCTCTGCACAACCCCAGTGGTGGAATTAAAGGCACATGCCACCACTGCCTAGATCCTTTTGTTTACGTTTTAATTGGATAATATATAAAGTCTGTAGAGTAGTGCCTAGCCCTTGGTAAGCTATTTGTATACATTTAATATATTAAGTTTTAATATAGAACATCATCCTCTATTACTTTTGCTTCTAAGAGAAAAGTTGATGTATTCTATAACATTTATACATTGAAAGCTATGAAGAGTAGCCATACATGGTATTAGTATTTTGCAATTGCTTTTGGGAATCTTAATATTCTTCAGAGTGATTTAAACTATAATTATTTTTGAAAAATTAGACATAGTTATACAATAGATTTTTACTTTTTAAGATTCCTCTTTTTTATTTTTTTATGTGTATGTGTATATATCTGTGTTAGTGTATGCCTTATAAGTATGGTGCCCTAGAGGCCAGAATAGCCAGTCCTGAGCCTGACATGGGTGCTGGGAGCCCAAGCCTGGTACTCTACCAGAATAGCAAGCAGTCTTTAATCATTAAGTCATTTCTCTAGCCCTCCTCTCCCTAATATAATTTTAAAGATGGAGACTTTAATGTCATGGTTCTGTTACACTTGGACAGTTTATAATGTAGAAATAAATTTAGCGTAGTGCCATGGCACTCACCTCTAGTTTGGGCTATTTAGAAGAGTTGACCTGTCAAAAATAAACATTTAGTGTTAGGCTATAAGTAATGGAATGCTACAATTATTAGACTAGTCTTGTAAATAAATAAAGTACATACACTTCAAATATAGTTTTAGAAACATTGTCAGTGACTTATCTTTATTGGTGTCTTGTTGTCTTAACTACCTGTACTTTTTCATGTGTTTCCAAATGGAAAACAGCATAATGTTCAGTTCTCTGAGGAAAAAAAAACCCAAGAATACCTAAAAATGGTAATAAAATAAAGGACAAGCAGGGTTTAAGAAATTTATTTCAGGGAAACTGCCAGATTATTTTAAGCCCTATGCTTAAAAATAAATCTAATTCACATGACTGACTTTAAATACTGGGGCCAAGAAAAGTCACTGCAAAGGCATTTAATGGAATACCTGAAGTTCGCCCCTGGTTTTTATTTTGGCTATAACTTTCTGTGAAGACTTACTTCCTATCTTGATTTACACAGTGGACTTTATAGCTAAACATTTCTTGTACCTAATTTTTCCTATTGGCTCCCTTGATGATTTACTGTTCAGATGCCATGCATTGCTTTTTTAATATGGGGACATTTGGTTCATCTGTAGTATTTTCCAGTGTGCGGTGAAACATAGCCACATGTTCAACTAGAAATCTTTCATTTGACCTATGATCAAACCCAAGGATTGATTGGAAACAAATACAGGTTGGACTCCTACTAAAGGCAGTGAAAAACAGAGTCAGAAACCTTTTTCAACCTGTCATCCTACAGTGAAAAACTGAATTAAGAAATGCCCTTTATTTTCACATCTCACTTTAGTTGTAATAAAAACCACGATTTTAAGTTTTACTAAATGCCCTGACGTTGCAGTATCTCACAGACAGGAGAGAACTACAAGTTGCTGTGAGAAACGAATAGAAACAGCTTACAAACATTGATTTTCCTATGAAATTTTTCTCTTTAATTAAACTGCCTTTGACTTCTATTGATTCTGTCTTCCAGAGTCAACATTTTAAGGCTCCCTTGACACACTCGGCTTGGGAACGCTGAGTGCGTGGTGATTTTTCCCACTGAATCATAAACAGATTCTGCGCGGTGGCATCATGAAAAGCCCACCAGAGTGCTCCGGAAAATGCAAACTCTACTAGTGCTGAAATAACTGGTATCTCCAGAAGAAAAGCACCCTCCTAGGCCACAAGAAGTATCTATATCAGTGATAACAAGCGCCTTCTTTTCTTGTCAGAATTCTCCGACCAGAGGCCCAAAAGAAGAGAATCTGGGGCGCCTGCCAGCTCCACCAATAGCTGGGAAAAATCTACTCCTCCTCGTCCTCCACCACATCTCCGACTCCTCCCCGCGGTCCGCCTGCCAGGCCCCGCCCACGTCCGGCCCCGCCTCTCTTTCCTCCTCCCTGTCGTGATCCAGCCAGCCCCGCCCTGGCGGGCGCCTGCCTGCGCGTGCGCGTGGTACAGCTCACTCCCTTCCGAACGCCCGCGCCGCGCATGCACACTGAGCACCGGCGGTCTCCGTTTGTTTGAACAGGAAGGCGGACATATTAGTCCCTCTGAGCCCTCCTCGCCCCACCCCCCCAGGCATTCGCCTCCGCGACTCGCCCTTTTCCCAGCTCGGACCGCGGCCCCTCCCAGAAGTTCCCGCATCAGCAGCCGCACGGACCCTACGGTCGTCTTCCTCCCGGGCCCACCACAGCCTGTCTTCTCCTGAGACTCCATCGGGCCACCGACCTCGCCCTGCCCCGCCGGACACCGCGTTAGCAACCCTAGCAGCGACCGGATAAAATGGGAGAGTGAGCCTGTTCTGTGGGACCAGCTCTTGGCCGAGGCTAATCAGTGCGTGGCCGAGTGGAACCGAGGATGCAGGGCTAGACTGCCTCTAGCGCCTCAGAGCGGAGCAGGGCCGGCCGGGGCCCAGGCGGCGGCGGCGGCGGCGGCAGCTGGCGCAGCTCCTCACCCGCCCTTCGCTTTCGCCTTTCCTCTTCGCCCTCCCTGGCTGCCCCGAGGGAGTCTCCACCCTGCTGCGCTCCCTCTTCCCGCCGCTGCCCTTCTCTGGACTGGGCCCCGCCATGGCGAAGGCAGCCGGGGCCCGCTAGGCTGAGGTGCCTCGCCAGAGCGACCAGGCTGCTGGCGACGGCGCTGTCGGCTGTCGCGAGGGGCTGCCGGGTGGGATGCGACTTTGGGTGTCCGAGCGGCTGCGGGTCGCTGTCACACCCAGCCTGGGGTCTGGAGAGCAGAGGTCCCCTCAGTGAGGGGGAGGAAAGGGGACCGGGCGCACCTGGTGACCCCGAGGTTCCGGCTCCTCTGCCCTGCGGCTACAAACCCACGGGGGAGGAAGTTGGTTGAACTTGCTTTCCGCTGCGGGTACTAAGGTATCGTCACAAGTAGCAGCATCATGTCGACTGGGGACAGTTTTGAGACTCGGTTTGAAAAAATCGACAACCTGCTGCGGGATCCCAAATCGGAAGTGAATTCAGATTGTTTGCTGGTGAGTGCTGCTGTTTTCTCTGGGTTGCCTTGGGTTGCTGTTTGCAGTCCTAGTTAACTGGAAAGAGTCTCAGGTGTGCATAGCCTTGGAAAGATGCCAAATTTCTCTTTTGCAAGAATTTTGGAACACCGGTAAACCTCATAGTTCTTCTAGCAATTTCAGTGGTTCTAGGCTAGCTACTCTGAACTTCTGGTTTTGATTCAGCTCCTCAGTCCACCGAGCATACTTAGAAACTACGATTGCAGCCATCGTATCAGAACGTCAAAGTTTATATTGTATAGCTTGTTGAAAGGCAATCTTAGTACTAACCTCCCCAATTAGTTTGGCAGTAGGATTGAAAAATCTACTTTCTATTTATAGAATTAGGGAGTTTAGACTTGGAAATGATAATGGAGAATTAATACAGAGGAAATATTTTTTAAGATAAAATTTTAGGTGTCTTGAGGCTAAAGAAACCATTGAACGTTAAATGGAAACACCTACGACAACTAATCTTAGGCCAACAAAAGTTTGGTGGCTTTTAAAACACTGTTAGTAAATGTATTTCACATATATTAAGAACCGGTTTTTTTGGTGGTAGTGAACTAATTATTGCCACTTTAAAACATTCCTGAAGTTTTTAGGTCACAAAAAGCCAAAATCCTACCATAAAAATTACCCAGTTGTTGATAGCAAATACACTTACTTGTAAATAATAGGCATTTGAGTACTGCCAATACAGTTATCAACAGAATTTTTCTGTTTACTACCAACTAATAAGTATATATTGTTTTTTTAGTTTTTAAACAGAATCACAAGATCTCTAAAATCATATTTCAGTGTCTGTCTGGACMTGGGAATTTCAGAGAATTAACTTTGTATGCTCAATAGTTTGGAGATTTAAGAATAATGCCATTTAGAGAGATAACATTTTAAAATCTCATACTGAATTAGGAAATTTCGTAAAATAAAATTAGTGTGTATTTCAGTTTTCTAAAGTATATTCAGTTATTCAATACTTTGAATATGTAAGGTTTCTTACCAAAGCTTTCAGAATTGCTATAAACATACTTAACTATACACTTCCAGTGTGTTCCATGTCTGATATGTCTTTCAGTAGTTCCATAAGTTGTTAAGTTTATTATTGTTGTTAGTGGTGCTGACAGTTGAACCCAGCACATACATACTAGGCAATAGAGGGTGGATGGACATCCATGACTGGCTGTGACATGTTTAGAGAAACAAGGTAAAGTTGCAAGGATGGGGTTTGATTTGGTGGATTTGAGTGTAATTGGGCTGTCACAATGAATGAAGAAGATTAATCCAGTAGTTCTCTGTAAGATAGATTTGTATGGAAAAAGACTGGGAATGAAGAGAGATTGGAGAATTTTCAGATTACCCTAATAGTCCTCACTCAAATGGAATCCTGAGCTAGAACATAAAAATGAAGAAGGAAGAATTGATGGAAGGTGATTGGGTTGAGGAGAATCAGAGAGGCATTAGTCAAATGACTGCAAAAATGTTGAGCCTGGGTTATATATAGTAAGCATGGTGAAAATAATGAAGTTTGGGAATTGCTTGAGAATAGACCTACTGGTGTATTTTAAATTTGCCAAGATAGTGGGATGAGTGTGGAGAAATGGCCTGTAGACTATTGTAGATGTGGAATTAACTTACAATAACAAATAATGACTTGGAAATCATTTCTATAGAGTACAGATTGTAACTGCTATAATGAAAAGGAATATCATAGAGAGAGATCTAAGAGTGATAGATGAAGGAAGAGTCAAAGAAACAACCATTCAAGGTCATCAGTGTTAAGGTAGCCAGGTATTAGGAGCACAAGACTTTAAAGGATCATTTGGAGAATGAATTTGATTATTTATCTCTGTTTTAATCTTATAATCTTGGTCTTTTAAAATTCCATTATCAAAGGTGACCACTGAAATTTTACTGTCAGGTCACTCTGAACTTAAAGATTGGAATTTTTTTTGGAAACAAATCCACTTTCCAGTTTTGTAATATCTAGCATGAATTTTCTTTGTACGATATGTTATGTTTATCATTGAGCATTCTTTCATTCATTCACTTACTCATTCCTTTACTCTGCTATTCACAGTGACTTATCAGATCCCTACACTTCCCTTTTGAGTTGGACCTGTTATAGAGTGGAGGTTTAATACTCCTTTCACCTTGGTTGCCTCTCTAGCTTTGTATTTATGTGTGCTGTGTGCATATAGGTGCAATCAGAGGCCAGAGGAAGGGTGTCAGATCCCTCGCTGACTGATTTAGCTGATACTATATTCATAATATTTGCCACTTGGAGTACTGGTCATTCTAGTCTTCTAAAATCTCATTATTAATATGTTGTAAGATTGTTTGCTTCTAGGTCCACTCCAGTAATGAAAGGTTTCAAACTTTGCTGGCAGATGTCTTTAAATCTAATTTTGCTTAGAAAACACTTTTTTTTCTGGGGCAATAATAATGTTATCAGTTTACTTGGAAGATACACTAGTAAATGGCTGTCTGACCATTTCTTCAAGAGCATGACTTTTTTTTCCGTTTTCTATCTGGGGAAGTGTAAGATGTGTGGGTAGATGATGGGGAAGGAAACCATATTACTTAAACAGAATGTGAAAGACAAGTGTAAAGATTTGGATGCTGGTTTTCATTTTTTTTCCCATGAAATTCTCTTTTTCTGTATTTTTAACTAGTGCCTTCCCCATATTTTCATTGCAGATTTTTTTGCTCTTTGCCTTGAATGTAATGGGCAGTTAATTCCAAACTTGAAACATCAGTTACTTATCACTCTTTCCATTATCTATAAATCATTTTATTTACATATTTTAATTGTGTGTATCTGTGTAACTGTGCTTGCCATTTGGATGTCAGAAGACACATTTTGTGGAGTTGTTTCTTCTGTCTACCTTTATTTGATTGCTGGGGAAGTAACTCAGGTTGCCAGGCATGTGCTGCAAGCATCTTCATTGGCCGAGCCATCTCATTTGCCCTTTATTCTTTTATTTATTCTAAATCATAAACATTCAACTGTCTTTTAGGTATCTCTACTTGACTATCATAACCCAAATTTCTTATATTCTAAATAGATTGCGTTGTTAGTATCACTACTATCTCTCACTAAACTGAACATTTTGTTGTGAAGTTTTCGGCTACTGTTGTCCACAGCTCATAGCTGTGTGCCCATTAGTGCTCATGATTTCAAGGTTATGGGTTTTACTAGTGTTAGTAGGACCAAACCCTTTTCCTTAGCCTTTTTTGTTTGTTTGTTTTGTTTTGTTTTATTTTGCYTTCAAGAGATGGGACTTTGTCTTAGTCACTGTTCTATTATTGTGAAGAGATACCATGCATGACCAAGGCAATTTTTATAGAAGAAAGCATTTAATTGGGGACTTGCTTACAGTGTCAGAGGTTTTGTTCACAATCATCATGGCGGGGAGCATAGAGGCTAACAGGCATGGTACTCAAGATGTAACTGAGAGACACATCCTGATTTGCAAGCAGAGAGAGAGAAAGAGAGAGAGAGAGAGAGAGAGAGAGACAGACAGACAGACAGACATACAGACAGACAGACAGACAGACAGACAGGTACTAGGCCTGGCTTGGGCTTTGAAAACTCAAAGTCCACTCCCAGTGACACACCTGTTCCAGTAAGGCCACACTTCCTAACCTTTCTATGCGTCTATGGGGAGCATTCTTACTCTAGCCATAGGTTTTCACTATGATGCTCAAGGTGGTCCCAAGAACTCATTGCCTCAAGCAATGAAATTTTTGCTTCATTCATCCTTGCAGGCATGCATAGTTTAGACTGTTCTGATGTTCTGATTGTTATTGCTAGGACATTTAGAAAATAATCCTTTTTCATTTACACATTTAGTAAATGTTTTTGTAGTTCTAAATGTGAATTCAAATCTAGACCTTGTCATGTGTGAGCTAGAGGATTTTAGGTGAGTTATTTTAACCCCTGAAAGCTCATTTTAGCTTCAAGAAAAAGAGAGAGGTTATTGTACTAGTTTGTTATGCTAATTAAATAATTTATCATAGTATAGGGTGGTTAATAACCTAATAATTGGTAACCAATATTGTCATATTATTATTACTGGTACATTTTCTTCTTTATATACAGAGTAATTTACTGGACACTTAAGGCTATAATCCAGATATGTATTGTTGAAACATCCAAACCAAATATAACTGAAAATGTAGACATTAGATGGATTCAATTAGGAGACTGTTCCCTTAGTCATGTTTTTATTTTGTAGTTACGGGCATTAAGCCTGTACTTTCATGACAAAAGTTTACCGTTGAGTTAAATCTCCAGCCCCTTGTTTTTATTTTGTAGTTATGGGCATTAAGCCTTGTACTTTTATGACAAAAGTTTACCATTGAGTTAAATCTCCAGCTCCTTTGCTACTCCAAACCCAGGGATTTTCTTCCTGCAGAGCTCTCAGCTAGTATTTCTGCCTGCCTGCCACCATACTCCCTGCCTTGGAGATAATGGACTAAACCTCTGAAACTGTAAACAATTAAATGTTTTCTGTTTTATAAGAGTTGCTGTGGTCATGGTGTCTCTTAACAGCAACAGAATCCTGACTAAGGCAATACCTAATTTTACTAAGGTTTTGGGTTAGTATGAAAGGCAGTTGGGAGCTAATTAGTTAAGATTTAATTATCTCGATTCTCTTTTTATTTGTGTCGTCTGTACTTTCAGTATGTTTTCTGTAAAGAAAGGGTCTTTTTGCACTACAAGAAAGCTGCGGGTGTATAGAGCAGTTGCTCACAGTGACAGGCAAGACATGTATGACCTTATACCCTCTTCTGACCTCCAAGGTCACTAGGCATGATGTGGTACATATACATTATGCATATAGGCAAAACAGTCATACACATCAAATCTTAAAAAAAAAGTTGAAAATTAACCATTGACTTATCATTTAAGAAATAAAATTTACAGATTTAAATGATGTTGGTAGGAATACAAATATAGGAACTACCTTTGGGTAATGCTGTTTTGGGAAGTAGTTCCTAAACTGATTTTAATTGTTCTATTTGGCACTTGGTTTTGTATTTTGTAACTTATTTTTATAACTCTAGGGCAGTGGTTCTCAACGTTCCTATTGCTGTAATTGTTTTATACAGTTCCTCATGTTGTGGTGACCCCCCTAAGCCCCACCCACAAAATTATTTTCACTGCTACCTTATAACTAATTTTGCTACTGTTAGGAATCATAATGTAAATATCAATGCTTTCCAGTGGTCTTAGGAGACCCCTGTGAAAAGGTTGTTTGACTTTCCCCAAAGGGGTTGGGACCCACAGGTTGAGAACCACTGCTCTAGTAGTTTGTGCATTTTGAATAAAAATGATAATCAAGATACTTGCTTTTATATCCACTGTAATATATGTGTGAGCACTGAGTAGTGGTACAAACTTGGAATTTCAAATATTAGAAGGTACAGGCAGGAGGATCGGGAGTTCAAAGTCATCCTTAGCTACATTGTAAGTTTAAGGTTAGCCTGGGCTACAAGAGTTCCTGTCTAAAAACAAACAAAACATACACATACATTGAGCAGATGAATAAAGTATATATATTTTATTTTTCTAATAAGTGGACCTTTTTGTTTGGGATTATAAAATGCAAAGCGTATTTTCTTAATAATTGTTAAATGATTGTAGGAGACTAGGTACTCAAAATCTGATATTGTAGAAGGGCAAGAGATTATTTTTATTCTTGTCATAATTTAAAAGATTGGCTAATCTGCAGTAATACTTCCTATACCAACTTTTGGCAAGAGATTGAAATTTTTCTCAGGGCTGGAGAGATGCCTCAGCAGTTAAGAGCACTGACTACTCTTCCAAAGATCCTGAGTTCAAATCCCAGCAACCACATGGTGGCTCACAACCATCCATAACAAGATCTGACACCCTCTTCTGGAGTGTCTGAAGACAGCTACAGTGTACTTACATATCATAAATCTTTAAAAAAGGAATCTTTCTCCAGTTGTCTTATATTAGAAACAGTGGATCATATTTACTCTCCTATCATTCATTTACTCAACAATATTTGTTTGATATATACAAACATATTGGAACTTAGACAATGAGTACTTGGAACTCTAAAAGACAATGGGGCACCATGGTGAGTTTAAAAAAAAGGGTGCTTTAATGGAATTCATAATTGTAGGAAAGGATTAATATCTACCACACTAAGATAGTGTGTTGGTAAGGCTTGAAGGGGAGGTAGGGTATATGTGACTCATGCTTTTATTTCAAGGGTTGGGTTATATAAAAAGATTTATGATAAAGTTGTCTGAGTATATAATTTTCATATGAGTCTGGATTTTCTGAATCAGATTCATTTGAGGAACTTTGGTTATTTATTTATTTATTTATTTATTTATTTATTTATTTATTTATTTGGTTTTTCAAGATAGGGTTTCTCTGTATAGCCCTGACTGTTCTGGAACTCACTCTGTAGACCAGGCTGACCCCAAACTCAGAAATCTGCCTATCTCTGCCTCCCAAGTGCTACTTTGGTAATTTATAATGAAAAGTTTCAAACATACAGAAGTAAGATAGTGTACCCCTTTTGCCTAGAGTTTGTATTTGTCAGACTTTTATGATGCTTCATTATTTTATTTTGTGATGCTTTATTATTTCATCCTTAAGATGCTATATTATCTTTTAAAAAACAAAGGACATGTTTTATAACCTCTGTGAATAATCATGTCTAACACAAACATTACATTTTATCATTAATTTCCAATTTATGTTTACATTTCTGAATATCTAAAATAGATTTATTTTTTTAACTTTTTATTAATTCTTTGTGAATTTCATATCATGCACCCCAATCCTGCTCATCTCCCCTTGTCCTCATATTCATCTTTTGCCCTTGTAACCTCCCCCCAAAATAAAACACGCACACAACAAAACCAAAGCATAGAAAACATCTCATCATGAAGCTGTAGTATGTCACGGTATGTCCCACAGTATATCCTTCTGTCTATACATCTTCACTTGCAGATGTTCCTTGCAGTGAGTTACTGGTCTTGTTTGAGATCATTAGCTTTTGTGACACCATCAATATTGAATCCTTATTGGGATTCCTCATGGTTATCCTGTTGTTGCCCTGAGTTATAGAGATCTTGCAGCTTTGGAACAGCAGGGCCCTGGATCTGGGCCTGGTGGTAGCCGAACTAACTGGTCCGTCTACCAGTTCTCTCTTATCTGCACTACCAGGGCAGGCTCTGTAGCACAGCTCTCCTGCTCTCATGCTCTTGGGCTGGCTTGCCTACTCCCATGCCTCCACAGTTCCACTGTGCTGCCCAGTCATGGTGCAAGACCCACTCTCCCAAATTCTGCAACTTGTGAGGGACTGGGCTTTCCTGTTCTCACACCCTCTGGGCTGGCTTACCCATGCCTTTTCTCTCAGGGCCAGCTCCACTGTCTTGCCTAGGCGAGGTAGCAGGCTAGCTCTCTTGGTATGGGGCTAGCTCTCTTGCTTTCATGACCCCAGGGCCAGCTCTTCCAGTTACTGCAGGTGGTGAGGGGTGAGGAGGGGGGCATTACTGCCACCTCACAGCAGATGAGTGATGGGACCGGCTCCCTTGTCCTCTCTTCCTCAGGTATGGCTCACCTGTGTCCCCTCCACCAGGGCTAGCACTACTGTACTGCCCAGGCAAGATGCAGGCCTGTTCTTCTAAGTGCTGCAGCCAGCGAGGAACAGGGTCTGCTCTCCTGACTACCTCAGACTGCAAGGGGCAAAAAAGCAGAGGGGTGGTAGTGCCAGCTCTCCTTCACTTTGTCCTCAGGCCTGACTCCCTGTTCGCTTCAACCAGGGCTCTCACTACTGTGCTGCCCAGGCAAGGTGCAGGCCCACTTTAGCAAGTGCTGCAGTTGGTGAGAGGCAGGGCTAACTCTCCGAAGTTCAAGACCAGATCTGGTCTGACTGCTAGATCTGTCAAGGGATAGCAGTAGGAGTGAGCATCACTTCTGTACCTCTGCACCTGTGCCATCCCTCAGCAGACAAGGGGTGGGGTTAGCTCTCCCAGACTCAAGTCCTCGGGGCTGGCTTACCCTACCACCATTGCCAGCTCCACTGTGCTGACTGGATGAGGTGCTGGCCTCAAGTGAGAGATGGGGCCAGCTCTCCCAAGTATCACATCCAGTGAGAAATGGGGCTAGTTATGCATGGCCCCTGGACATCCACATGGTCCCCAGTGGCTGTCCTGACCAGAGACAGCCCCATATTCCCTAGTGGTAATATGAGCCATACCTATGGACTCAGACATGGCCCCCAGTGGCAGCCCAGGCTGGGATCTCAATATGGCTCCAGATGTTGGGACTGGCCACTCACAAGAGGCTATTCCTCTCTACCTTTGAATCTCTAGTTCCATCTCTCTTCATTAATACTTAAGCTGGTCTTTCCCGTCAGACCACCACATACTCACATGTTGTGGTGGCTCCTGCCTGGTACAGGCTGGTCACACAGCTGACAGGCTTCTGGGTGACATTCTCTACTCCATTCACCACTTGCTGCATGTGCCATGTGTTGGAGGGCAGGTCTGTGGGTGGCATGGTAGTCTGCAGGTTTCTGTCTTCCTCTTTTGGTACTTTTGATTTTGATTTTTTTTTATGGGTTTGGATTTGATTTGATTTTTTTTTTATGGGTTGTAGGCATAAGACAGCTTTGGCCACCAAGCCAGGCTTGAACAAAGGACTGCCATCTGCCCAACTGATATAAGAACACCACCACTAACAGGTGTCTCTTTTCCCATTGCCCCCTGGGGATGTTACTGTTTTTGTGGTTTTGGTCTTTTAAAAATCTTTAAATGTAGAATCTCCTTATCTCAACTTCTCACCTGTCCTCTGATGTCTTTTTGAAGAGACCAGGGCATGGATACTATATATCTGTTTTACTATCTAGATTTTTCTATTCCTATACCTACCATATTTCTTAGATAAATTGATAAATCAGAAACCTTGGTTTAACTATGTTGGACTTTTTAGTAAATATTTCCATAGATGTGTCTGTTATTTTTTGTATCACAGCAAGAAGCATATATAATTTTAGTATTCCTTTCACGTTTATTAACTAATTCTGTTGAGAGAAGAACTTATCATGGCCTGTGGCTGTTTACCTTGAATACAGTTCATGATACAAAGGATGAATGCTTCAACTTTTAATTGCTACTTTGCAGAGGAAGGCATTTTTCCAGCCTTGCTGTGAGAGGCTTGGCACAGACAAACTGTTATGAAAGTAAGATAATACTCAAGGAAACCTTTCAGTGAGGTAATGATGCAGTACCCTTAGGACTACCTGCCACTGTCATAGGGTCTGAAGGGATGAAAAAAGAGACTGGGGAAGGAAGCTTCATGGAAAGGGCTCACATGTTCTAAGTTGAAACAAGCATTTTGATATAGCAGTTGGMAATAAAGGAGTCCAGGTGATGTCTCCTGTGGTCTTTCATTACCTGGAAAGCTACTAGGACTAGCTTTTTCCTTCTATCATCTGGGTTGCACGGATGAAACTCAGGTTTCTAGGCTTAGTGGTTAGCATCTTTCCCTGACTGGACAGTTTGACCTATTTTTGACTAATAATAGTCTCTTGATATTAGTTCTCATATTTGTTTGGTCCTAATAGTTTTTGACAGAGCCCCTGTTTTTGCCATAAGATGTTTAGGCTCGTTTTGCAGGTTTCTTGTCCTGGGCTTGAAAATTAGCTATTAGTCCAAGAACATTTCTTTTTGATGATGTTTTGAATTATCACTGCTACTGGCCTGTAGTTGTTTCTTGTCCTTATTTGATCAATAGAGCTTTGTAATATTTTATTTTTGAATTTTAAACAGCTTACTGTTACTTAGGTTATTTCAGTGCAAGTTGGTTTTGGTATTTAGGAATTTATTTTCTTCCATTTTCCCCCTCCCCTCATTTCAAGATATAGTTGATAAATTCTCATTTGTATATGTCATCTCTATCCTGTTTTTTCCTTTCTTATTTTTATGCTTTAGTTTTATATGAAAAAAATTTAGATTTATTTTTATTTTATATGTATGTTTTGCTTACATGAATATCTGTGCACCATATGCATGCATGGTGTTCATGGAGATCAGAGAGTATTAGATTCTCTGGAAGTAGAGTTATACATAGTTGTGAACCACTCACTGTGTGGGTCTAGGAATCAGCCTGGGTTCCCTGGAAGAGCAACCAGTACTTTTAACTGCCAAACTATCTCATTAGCCTTCTACTTTTGTGCTTTAAAAAATTTATTCTAGCATTTCTTTTTATAAATAAAGACAAATACACATGGACTACATCTATGTAAAAGCTTATATTCATATTTCTACCCTTTTCTGACTCTAAAACATATTGAACTGTGGAATGGAAATCTTCATTCTTTTTTGTAGTTGAGTAGTGCCCTACTTTGTGGATGTTAATATTGTTTTTTTTTTCAGTCTCATATCAGTAAATACTATGTTAAGTTTTTGCTTTTAGTAATACTGTATATGAATTCATATTTTTACCATTTTGTGTGTGTGTGTGTATGTGTGTGTGTGTGTGTGTGTGTGTGTGTTTGTTTGTTTGTTTTGTTTTTTGAGACAGGGTTTCTCTGTGTAGCCCTGGCTGTTCTGGAACTCACTCTGTAGACCAGGCTGGCCTCGAACTCAGAAATCCACCTGCCTCTGCCTCCCAAGTGCTGGGATAAAAGGGGTGCCCCACCACTGCCTGACCTATTTTTACCATTGTTACACACACACACACACACACACACACACACACTTGGGTTTGTGCAACTTTACTGAACTAAAATCCATTATTGACAGAAGTATTAGTTGATCACTTGTCGATTGACAGTTTGTATCATTTATTCAATGCTGTATTACATAGTCGGGATAGATTAATAGTTCCAAGTTGCCCAACAGTTTAAATGAGAATTAGAGAATATTAGAAACCCTTATTTAGAATACAGAGTGTTTGCCTTTTAACTTCACATTCTCTGTAGACAAGAACAGACCATTCTTTTATTTATGTGCATAAAACATAATCATATGATCATGTTTTCTCCTGTTTGTGCTATAAATTCAGTATTGGTATCTATAAATTTACCTCAAAGCTATTAGCAATGGAAGGCTTAAACAAGAATGGATGCTGCTGGAATAATGCTCTTTCCTTTGTATGATGGATGAACATCCATCTTCTACTCCCTCAGAAGATTTCTTCTGCATGTTATAGCATGAGGAATGGTTTAGTCTCATAATCCATAGTGTCTATAAGTTGATTTCTAGAGGTGAGATTGCACTGTCAAAAGTATATAGATACATAATTTTGCTCATTATTTTATGAGTCTGTCTTCTAGGAATGATAAACTATTCCCATAGTAATAAGTGAGATTATCTATTGTCCTTACTAATAGTAGTAATACTTTCCAACTTTAGTAGGTTAAGAAGTAGTATCCTAGTGTAATTTTAATTTCCTTTTCTCTTACTGGTAAAGTTAAATATATGTATATGTTTAATTTACTTATTTTATGTATGTGGTTTTGCCTGTGTGTATACATATGTACCACTTGCATGTCTGGTGTCCTCCGAGGTTAGAGGTTGGTTCTCTGAAACTGGAGTGACCATGTGGGTTGTGAGTGACCATGTGGGTGCTGGGAACTGAACCAAGGTCCTCAACAGGTGCTCTTACGTGCTAAGCCATCATCTCTCCAGCCCCATCTTTTCATATTGTTATGAACTTTGAAATTTCTACTTTTTTTTGTCTAGCTTTACAACTTTCCCCCCAACATTTTAAGGATTCTTTATATAATAATAATCTTCGTTCCCCATTCTACAGTAAAAGACATAGTAAAAAGAGTAAAAGGGATTACTCATCTCATCCTACTCCTGTTTCCATTTCTTGGGTGTAATAGACTCTTAGTTGTAGAGTGGGTAAGGGCACGAGTTGGGTAGGACTGGTTCTGAAACCAACGAAGTCAGCCACTTACTAGCTTGATAATTTGGGCAAATTTCTTATGAGTTTTAAGATTCAAGCATATCATCTTCAAGTAAGAGTAAGCATATATTTTTAGAATTTCTAGGACTGTTAGAAAGGGTAATGCCTAGAACATGCTTATGTAGTTCCTGATACTGAGTCATTATTTGCTATCATTGTCATCATCCTTGTTGTTATATATCTTTATTTTTTGTCCTTGTCGAAAAGAATTTTGGTTGATCAAGTGAATTATTATCTACCCCACTCAACCCCCCCCCCCCATTCAACAGTTTTGCTTTTTATCTAGTTATGGTATTGGGCAAATTACCTAACTTATTTGAACCTGAAGTTAAATAGTTTGTAAACTTGAGGATCATAATACTTCCTAGGTTTTAATTATGCAGATAAAATGAACTGGTGTCAATATTTACTTTGCTGTGGTGTATAGAAACCAGTTTAGCTCAGGGGTCACAGAGCTCTAGCTTCCTGCCTCTGCCTCCTGAGTAGTGGGATTAAGGGGTTGTGCCACCACACTAAGCTGGGTACTGAATTTTAAATGTTCCTTGACTATGATCTTTGCTTTCTGTTATTGTTTCCTCCATCCCAAAAGTCCAAATTTTGACTCAACCTTTTTAGACTAATGGGCTAGTCTAGCAGTTTTCTAGTTGTAATCAGTACTATAATTTTTCTTAATCTCAGACCTATATGTTTGCTTTGTCTTCATTTACACTATTTCCCAGAACAAACCTAGACTTTTCTATAGTATTTCATTTGTTTTTATCATTCTGCTCATGTAATTCCAAGGTCTTTTTCTTGCCTTGAGTTCTTTCACCACTTTTTTCATCTTTTATAATCTCAACATTCATCATAACTGTTGGATTTTTATCTTTTGAGCTCTTACTGTATTTATCATACCTCTTGTATGGTTTAGAATTCATCTATATAGCTGTTTTGTATGTATCTGTTTTGTGTGCTAACTTTACCTTTAATGAGAATTTTCTGAGATCTCAACTGAATTTTGAGTATTCTATTAATATCTGTGCATTGTAAATCTGCACACACTTATTTTCTGAATTAGTTTGTAGGTGATACAGCCCAGCTTAAATTTTTGCATGCAAAATGAATTTCTAGATTCAGAGAGAAAACTGATCTGATTAAATGTGAAGATTCATTCAGTAGCTCTTTCTCTTCTCTCACTCTCTTTATGTTGGCACTGGTTTTAGTCACACATGAAAACACCACTGCCCAGAACACCAGAGTGTCTTTAACCACTAACTTCAAATCATTGATTGTCGAGTCTAGATTGTAGAAAGAAAAATTAAAAAAGAAAGAAAAGGAAGGAAGATAGATAGATAGATAGATAGATAGATAGATAGATAGATAGATAGATAGATTGATTAAGTGGGCAGCCAACTTAAGTATAACCAATCAATTATGATAAGGATCACATGAAAACTATTGGAATGGCCAAATAGTTTCTAGGAAAATGATGGCTGGGCAGTGGTGGCGCATGCCTTTAATCCCAGCACTTGGGAGGTGGAGGCAGGTTGATTTCTGAGTTCAAGTCCAGCCTGATCTACAGAGTGAGTTACAGGACAACCAGGGCTATACAGAGAAAAACCCTGTCTCAAAAAATAAAAAAAAAAATAAATGAATAATAAATAAATAAATAAATAAATAAATAAATAAATAAATAAAGGAAAATGATAACAGTGAGTGGGATAAGGTACCGTGGATGTTCACCATATATTCTTAGATGTTAGCTGAGTAACTTAAAACTCTCCTAAACTGCAGTTTCCTTAGTCTATAAAATGGAATTAAGAAAAGTGTACTTAATAGGTTGTGATGAGAATGATAGGAGATAAGTTTTGGATGTTTTCATGGCAGTGTTTGAAACCTCATAAGAACAGTGGTGTAACCTGATAAGTAGTTGGCTTTTGGCCCTTTTTTACCAATGTGTCACATATTCACCTGGTCTGACTGCAAAGGGTTTTTACCTGTGATAGTTTATCTTGCTGTGCAGGTTGCTCACTGGCTTTCAGGTGGTACCCTATTCAGGTGCATCTCTAGTACATCTTACTAAGTAGAAGTTATTAACCTCATATATCTCTTAGAATTCTAGATTATGTTTTCAGTCTATGTGGTTTTTGTTTTGTTTTTAGATATTTGCTTTATTTACACTTCAAATGGTATTCCCTTTCCGAGTTACCCCTCCGAAAATCCCCTATCCCATCCTCTCTCCCCCCTGCTCAGCCCCTCTCCCCACCCAATTTCCTGACTTGCATTCCCCTATTCCAGGGAATTGAGCTATCACAGGACCAATGGCCTCTCCTCTCATTGATGTCTGAAATGGCCATCCTCTGCTACATATGTAGCTGGAGCCATGGTTCCCTCCATGTATACTCTTTGGTTGGTGGTTTAGTCCCTGGGAGCTCTGAGGGTACTGGTTGGTACATATTATTGTTCCTCCTGCAGGGCTGCAAACCTCTTCAGCTCCTTGAGTCCTTTCACTAGCTGCTCCATTGGGGACCCTATGCTCAGTCTATTGGTTGGCTGTGAGCCACGGGTATTTTGATCCACCTGCCAATAAGGATCAAAGTATCTACACTTTGGTCTTCCTTCTTGACCTTCTTGTGATCTGGGAGTTGTCTCTTCGGTATTCCAAGCTTTTGGGCTAATACCCACTTATCAGCAAGTACATACCATGTGTGTTCTTTTGTGACTGGGTTACCTTATTCAAGTTGATAGTTTTTAACTCCGTCCATTTGCCTAAGAAATTCATGAATTCATTGTTTTTTAATAGCTGAGTAGTACTCCATTGTGTAAATGTACCACATTTTCTGTATCCATTCCTCTGTTGAGGGACATCTGGGTTCTTTCCAGCTTCTGGCTATTATAAATAAGGCTGCTATGAA
>BDUI01000711.1:67001-77455 GCA_002335545.1 Apodemus speciosus | reverse complement strand
TTTTTTTTTTTTTTTTTAAATCATTACTACTCTGTAGTATAGCTTGAGATCAGGGATGGTGATTCTACCAGAAGTTCTTTTACTGTTGAAAATAGTTTTCACTATCCTGGGATTTTTGTTATTTCAGATAAATTTGGAAATTGCTCTTTCTAATTCTATGAAGAATTGAGTTGAAATTTTGATGGGGATTGCATTGAATCTGTAGATTGCTTTCGGCAAGATGGCCGTTTTTACTATATTAACCCTGCCAATCCATGAGCATGGGAGATATTTCCATCTTTCTGAGATTTTCTTCAATTTCATTCTTTAGAGACTTGAAGTTCTTGTCATACAGATCTTTCATTTCCTTGGTTAGAGTCACACCAAGGTATTTTATATCATTGTGACTATTGTCAAGGGAGTTGTTTCTCTAATTTCTTTCTCAGCCTCTTTATCCTTTGAGTATAGGAAGGCTACTGATTTGCTTGAATTATTTTTATATCCAGCCACTTTGCTGCAGTTGTTTATCAGGTTTAGGAGTTCTCTGATGGAATTTTGGGGGTCACTTAAGTATACTATCATAGCATCTCCAAATAATGATACTTTGACTTCTTCCTTTCCAATATGGATCCCTTTGACCCCTTTTTGTTGTCTAATTGCTCTGGATAGGACTTCAAGTACTATATTGAACAGATAGGGAGAGAGTGGATAGCCTTGTCTAGTCTCTGATTTCAGTGGGATTGCTTCGAGTTTCTCTCCATTTAGTTTGATGTTGGCTACTGGTTTGCTGTATATTGCTTTTACTATGTTTAGGTATAGGCCTTGAATTCCTGATCTTTCCAAGACTTTTATCATGAAGAGGTGTTGGATTTTGCTAAATGTTTTCTCAGCATCTAATGAAATGATCATGTGGGGTTTTTTTTCTTTGAGTTTGTTTATATAGCGTATTTCATTGATGGATTTCCGTATATTGAACTATCCCTACATCCCTGGGATGAAGATCATGGTGTATGATCTTTTTGATGTGTTCTTGAATTCTGTTGTCAAGAATTGTATTGACTACTTTTACATTGATATTCATAAGGGAAATTGGTCTAAAGTACTTTTTGTTGTGTCTTTGTGTGATTTAAGTACCAGAGTAATTGTGGCTTCATAAAACGAATTGGGTAGTCTTACTTTCTTTCTTTATTTGTTCCTTGAGCAAGTTATTGTTGAGTAGAATGTTGTTCAGTTTCCATGTGTATATGGGTTTTCTGTTGTTTCTGTTATTGAAGACCAGCCTTAGTCTGTGGTGATCTGATAGGGTGCATGGAATTATTTCAATCTTCTTATATCTGCTGAGGTCTGTTTTGTGACCAAGAACATGGTCAATTTTGGAGAAGGTACCATGAGGTGCTGAGAAGAAGTAATATTCTTTTGTTTTAGGATAAAATGTTCTATAGATACCTGTTAAATCCATTTGGTTCATCACTTCTGTTAGTTTACCGTTTCTCTGTTTAGTTTATGTTTACCTGATCTGTCCATTGGTGAGAGTGGGTTGTTGAAGTCTCCCACTATTATTATGTGGGGTTCAATGTGTGCTTTGAGCTCTAGTAAAGTTTCTTTTATGAATGTGGGTGCCCTTGTATTTGGAGCAKATATGTTCAGAATTGAGAGTTCATCCTGGTAGATTTTTCCTTTGATGAGTATGAAAGTGTCCTTCCTTATCTTTTTTGATTACTTTAGGTTGAAAGTCGATTTTATTCAATGTTAGAATGGCTACTCCAGCTTGTTTCTTGGGATCATTTGCTTGGAAAATTGTTTTCCAGCCTTTTACTCTGAGGTAGTATCTGTCTTTGTGCCTGAGGTGAATTTTCTGTATGCAGCAAAATGTTGGGTCCTGCTTATGTATCCAGTCTGTTAGTCTTTGTCTTTTTATTGGTGAATTGGTGAATTTCTTCCTTCCATGGATAGGAAGAAATATTAAGGAGAGGTGATTGTTGCTTCCTTTTATTTTTGTTATTAGAGGTGGAGTTATGTTTGTGTGGCTTTCTTCTTTTTGGTTTTTTAAAAGAAGATTAATTTCTTGCTTTTTCTAGTGTATAGTTTCCCTCCTTTTGTTGGTGTTTTCCATTCATTCTCCTTTGTAGGGGTGGATTTGTGGAATGATATTGTGCAAATTAGTTTTTTTCATGGAATACCTTGGTTTCTCCATCTATGTTGAGAGTTTTGCTGTGTATAGTAGTCTGGACTGGCATTTGTGTTCTCTTAGGGTCTGTATGACATCTGCCCAGGATCTTCTGGTTTTCATAGTCTCTGGCAAGAAGTCTGGTGTAATTCTGCCTTCATATGTTACTTGACCTTTTTCCCTTACTGCTTTTAATATTCTTTGTTTAGTGCTTCTGGTGTTTTAATTATTATGTGATGGTAGGAATTTCTTTTCTGGACCAATCTATTTGGAGTTCTGTAGGCTTCTTGTGTGTTCATTGGCATCTCTTTCATTAGGTTAGGGAAGTTTTCTTCTATAATTTTGTTGAAGATATTTACTGGCCCTTTAAGTTGGAAATCTTCACTCTGTTCTATACCTATAATCTTTAGGTTCGGTCTTCTCATTGTGTCCTGGATTTCCTGGATGTTTTGTGTTAGGGGCTTTTTTCATTTTTCATTTTCTTTGACTATTGTATTAATGCTTTCTATGGTATCTTCTGCATCTGAGATTCTCTCTTCTATCTCTTGTATTCTGTTGTTGATTCTTGCATCCATGACTCCTTCTTTCCTAGGTTTTCTATGTCCAGAATTGTTTCCCTTTGTGATTTCTTTATTGTTTCTACCTCCATTTTTAGATTGTGGATGGTTTTGTTCAATTCCTTCACCTGTTTGGTCGTGCTTTCCTGTAATTCTTTAAGGGCTTCTACCTATTTACCTGTGTTCTCCTGTATTTCTTTAAGGGAGTTACTTATGTTGTTCTTGAAGTCCTCTATTAGCATCATGAGCTGTGATTTCAACTCCAAATCTTGTTTTTCCAGTGTGTTGGGGTATCCAGGTCTTGCTGTTGTGGGAGAATTGAGTTTGGATGGTGCCATGTTGCCTTGATTTCTGTTGGTAAAGTTCCTATGTTTGCCTTTCACTGTCTGGTTATCTCTGGTGTTAGTTGGTCCTACTGTCTCAGGCTGCTGTCTCTCCTGTGGGCCTGCAAGCCTGTCTAAGCACCCATGGGTGACCGGCTCTCCTCTGGCACAGAGTGCTGTGGTGCTGCCCAGCTCCTGGGTACAGGTGGATCTCAGTGGACGCTGTCCTGCTCCTCTGCCACTCCTGTGTTCCCTGTGCTCCTGGCTGTACCTGCCTGCTCAGTTGCCAGAGAGAAGATGGTGGCCTCACCTCTAAAGCCTTAAGTCAAATCACTCCCTCAAGAGCAGTTCTCCCCTGGCTGGATTGGTGCGCAGCTGGCTGTGGCGCTGCCCATCTCCTGGGTCCCTGTGAATCCTGGCTGTACCTGCCTGTTCTATTGCCAGAGAGAAGATGGCAGCCTCACCTCCAAACCCGGGAGTCAAATCACTCTAGTCTATGTGTTTTTAATTCCCTTTATTATTGAACTGGCCACAAGTTTCAAAACTGATAATCTAAATGTCTCACACTCTCTATCTTGTATGAGTGGAGGTTTGCTTTAAAGACTGCTTTATCAAATTGAGAAAGTCAGCCTTAGTTTTCTGAATTTCTCTTGAGTGAGTATTGGACATTCTCAAATGCCTTATCTGTATCTGTTAACATAATGTGATTTTTTGCTCTAAAAACTTTCTGAGGAAGGGGTAAAATAACAAAATAGGAAAGAGAAAAGGAGGGTTTGGGGAGATTTGAATTGATAGATTTGAATTAAAACAGAACAAAACAAACAGCAAAACCCTTACATACCTGTAACTCCAGATCATGGGATTTAACACTCTTACAGAGACATACATGCGGGTGAAACACCAGTGCACATAAAACAAAAATAAAAATAGTCATTAAAAAGCAAACAAGCCAGATGGTGGTGGCATATTCCTTTAATCCCAGCCCTTGGGAGGTAAAGGCCATGATCTCTCCTGAGTTTGTGGTCAGCCTGGTCTACAGAGCAAGTTCAAGATAGCCAGGGCTACACAGAGGAAAAACCAAAACAAAACCAAAAACAATTGTGTATATGTATGTGCCTGAGTAGTGTGTGTGTGTGTGTGTGTCTGTGTGTGTATGTGTGTGTGTACAGCTCATATGTGCATGGGCCTGCAGAGGTCAGAAGATGGTATATTCTTTGGAACTGGTTACAAATTCCAAAGAACTTGGTGGTTGTGAGCCACCATAAGACTTCTAGGAACTAAATCCAACACCTCTGCAGGGACAATGATTACTCTTGGTGATTGGACTTCTCTCTAGACCCTGATCTTGAATTCCCTTGAAGGGAGCCGGGAAGTGGTGGCGCATACCTTTAATCCCAGTACTCGGGAGGCAGAAGCAGGCAGATTTCTAAGTTTGAGGCCAGCCTGGTCTACAGAGTGAGTTCCAGGACAGCCAGGACTATACAGAGAAACCCTGTCTTGAAAACAAACAAACAAACAAAAAACAAACAAACAAACAAACAAAAAAAGAATTCCCGTGAAGGGAGCAGAGGCTAGTCCTGATCTTACTGTTCCATCTCCCAAATGCCAGGATTAGACTGCTCATAGTACTGAATTATAGTGGTTTACATTTTTTAGAAAATATTTTTAAAATTACATTTTTTGAATTTGTTTTTAATATATGTGGGTGTGTGCCATGTCTCAGCACATGTGTGGAGGTCATAGGACAACTTCTGGTAATCATTTTTCTCCTTCCATCACTTGGGTCATTCAGGTTGAACTCCGATGTCAATATTGGTATACTAAGTGCCTTTATGCACAGAGCTACCTGGCCAGCCCCTGTTTCCTTTTTAAATACTTTAAGTCTTGTATCTGTGGAATAATCTCTAATTGTTTTTATATATCATTCTTTTTATATGTTGTTGGTCTATACTTGTGAATACTTTATAACCATATTCACAAATATACTGGTTTGTAATTTTATGCTTCATCTGACTTTGATATCAGGTTATTATTGGGTACACAAAATGAGTTAAAAGTACTCTTCTTTCTGTGTTATAGAACAGATTGTGTAAAATTGGTGTTAATTCTTAAAAGGTTTTATAGAATTCTCTGGAGAAAACCTCAGGCCCCAGAGATCTCTTTTCCTTTTAGTAGGAGTTATACAATTAATATATTCATATTGACTTACTTTGTCCTTTTTAAAGAATTGTTGACTTTATCAAAATTGCCATACTTGTGTCTGTTTTTATTATTAGTTTTGTGCCACATTTCCTGTGTTTTCTATTTGATCTATTTGATTTCTGATAATACTTTGTCAGTTTTCTTCTGATTAATTTGCTATGTTGTTAGTTTGGTCATTATTGTCGGAGAACAAGCTGTCTCACTGGGTTTCCTCTATATAATTTTAATTTTGTTTTCTATGGCTTTTCTCTAGTTTGCTTTAGGTTTAGTAAGCTCTTTTTGTCTTGGGTTTTGTTTTTTTGTTTTTATTTTTGTTTTTGGGGAAAGAAATTCAGGTTGTTGATTGAAAACCTTTCTCTTTTTGTTTTATGCAAGCTAGCACTTTACACCTGGGTTTTTCTGCAGCCAAGCTCTTTTCTGATAAAAGCATTTAGTACTGTACACTTTCAGCATTGCTTTAGCAGCATTTCACGTAGTTTGGTATGTTATATCTCCATTTTTTTTGTCAGTTCAATATATATTGATTGCTTTTTCCCTTGAGACTTCTTTGTCTGGTGAATTACTTAGAAATCTGTTGTTTTTCCATGTATTTGGATGTTTTGTTTATTGTGGCTTGATTACAGCTTTATCAGAAAACATCTTGTATATTTTTAATTCTTCTAAATGGTTGAGATTTGTTATGCCAAGGAGATAATGTGTCCTGGTAAGTACCTGTGAGCACTTATAAACGATGTGATTACTAAGCTGGAGAGGTGATTCAGTGGTTAAGAACACTTTCTGTTCTTTCAGAGAACCTGAGTTCAGTTTCTAGCATGTACATGGTGGCTTATAACCACCTGTAATTCAGTTCTTTAGGATCCAACACCCTCTTTTGTACATGGCATATCTGTGGTACACAGACATACATGCAGGGAAAACACTTAAACAAAGTAAATAAGTCATTTTTTGAAAAAGAATGCATACATGCTGTTTTAGGGTGGAATATTTCATGTCAGATTCTGTTGTTTCATGTTGAATTTTTCTTGCTGTTCTTTTGCCTAGGTCTATCAGTTGTGGAAAGTGAAGTGTTTAGGTTGCCAATTAAACTTGTGTATTTTTATTTCCATCAGTTTCTGCTTTTTCATTTCTAGTTCCATAGTTTTGTGCATTCACACTGAAGATAGCTTTGCCTTTCTGGTGGATTGACTCCTTTGAGGACAGCTTTTAAGAAGTGCTGATGTGACTTCTCTCTTTTGATGAATCTGTGTGCTGAGTAAATCTCTCATCTTTTTATCTTTCAGCTTAATGTGTATTACATTTGAAGTGAATTTCTTTTTTCTTTGCTTAGTAAATCCAATGTTTAGACTTCCTGGAGGATGCTTTCTGTACATTTATTTTATTGTTCTAAATTAAGGCATGTTTTTCTGTGCCTTGTCTTATTTGTGAGTTTTAAAATAAAAAAGTTAGCTATTTGTTACACTGTGTTAACTTTGGAACCAAGTTAGATTTTCTTCATTTTCCAGAGTATTGTGTTATCTTTGTTCTGTTTTTTGAGACAAGGTCATTTCTCTTGCATGTATCCCAGGTTGACTCTTGAACCTGCTTTGTTGATGAAGATGATCTCATTGTGCCAGTTTTTCAGTGCTGGGAATTAAACATAGAGCTTCCTGCATACCACACAATCACTCTACCAACTGAGCTACATCCTTCGTCCTGACTTGGTTATGATTGCAGTACCTCTTTCTGAGGTACTCTCTGTCTTCAGCTGTTTGGATGGAAATTTCTTTTTCCATCATTAGATGTACAAACACCAAAACCACGTAAGAGTCTCACAAAAAAGAAAACTACCTCTCTTAGTCTTTGAACTTATTTTATGCTGGCATATTCTTTAATCCCCCAGCTATCTAGGCTTGCCCTGTGGCGAAAATTTAATACTTCATAGTTTTTTTGTTTGTTTGCTTTTAAACAGGCCTTTTTTTTTTTTTTTTTCCCAATTGGTGTGCAGGTGGGGAGATTTCCTAAATACTGTCATATACATGGCTGCTTTTGGGAATATAAATACCCCAAATAGTCTCACTGGTCCTAGGTGTTGTATCAGAAATCTTTCATCTGCTCCCAAACGTCTTGGTTCTCAATGGAGTTTGTTGTAGCCTTCCACATAGCAAAATTTTATGAATAGCACCTGCTGCCTACCTGTCTGCATTCTCTGTTATGTGAAACAGATGAGGCTCTTGGTCCCTTACTCTCATATAGATAGGAACAGACATAAACAGTTTACCTTTACCTCGGGTTCAAGGTATGTGGGAATGAGATTCCTTCTGCTAGTTGCCCAAGCCTACAGGCTGTCCTTGCCCAGAGGTAGGTCTGAAAAGCAAGTGATATAAAGAGGCTACTTACTGCAGGTTTTAAGATGACTTCTTACTTGACTGTAGCAGTAGTGTTATATAAATCCTACAAAATTACTTCAGCCATTGTCCAGTTTGTGTGTGTTTATTTGTTTAATGGCTTATTAATAATATTTATAGGGAGAAGGGAGCTTAGAGCGTCCCAGATTGCCAACTACACAAAACACAATATATGTTGAACTAGGGTATGATGAAATATGCCTATAATCCTAGCACATGTCAAGATTAGACAGGAGACTCATAAGTTAAATATCAGTTTGGTCTATGTAGTGAAACCCTATCTCAAAAACAGCAAACTTGAAAAACAAAACAGTGAAATACGTATATAAATACAAAGCTCAATATTTTGATTATTTCTGAAATATATATAGTTCCCTGGCACTAAGTCATTCAAACATGTACAACTGTCTGCCATTTAATTCCAAATGACTTGGCTTCATTTCATTTTTAGATCTACGTGGCCTTTTTGTTGCATTTCACTTGCTCTTAAGTTCCTTCTAGGTGTTTTCTTCAGTTTTCTTGAGGTTCTTCTGTCTTTATTCCTGTGTTTCCCATTGTATATTTTTGCCTTGTTTAGCTCTCAAATGCCATCATTTCTCAGGATTTTATTCTTCACTTTTTTATTTCTTCATCTACTTTTGTTGGATAACTGCATCCGTTTTCAGAGTCTATGAATACCCTTATGAGTTCCAAACGTGACTCAAAGTGAAAAAAAAATATTTGAAGTAAAACTCAAATTGTTAACTGCCATTTTTTAATCTATACTTAAGCGCTTTGGAGGCCTTTAATTTAATATGTTCAAAACATTTTTCTAGTTTTTATTTTATGTATTTATTTGTTAGTAAAGCCACCATATAGGCTAGATGATACAGTACAAACATTCTTAGACAGACATAATCTTTTTCAGCTCATCCTACCCCTGTTAGTTATTCATAGAGTTCTTTTGCTTCTTGTCTGCACTCAGTTTTAATGTTTGATTCAGTCTTTTATCTGGTTGTGCCTGTATTTTACAACATCTTCCTAATTGTTCCTTTCCACCCATATCTTCTAGTTCTAATGCATCATCTTCTTTTATTGCTAGACTTTACTAAATTAAAGATGTCATATGCCACTCTCCTTTTTCCTCTTAAACTCATGTTTCAAGATGGGTATTGAAAGATATAACACTCAAATTCCTACCCTGCTATGTCATACTTTGATGTCTGTAACCTATGTTTCATAGTTTTACCTCTGACATGCTGTTCTTACCATTTCTCATCAGGAGCACTCTTGTTTTCCTCTAAGTCCTTGGTTTTCTTCTTTGCTATACCCTGTGTTCATCTTACTCACACTAGGTTTTATAAAGACCTCAAAATTAGTGTTTTCTCTTTATGTAGACCCTACTTAAAGAGTTGGTAGGTACTTTATATTTGGTTTTTTTTTTTTTTTTTTTTTTTTGCTTTACTTCTAAACTTTGAGAGAGAAGTTTTTTGTTATTTTCTTCTCCAGTTCTCTACAGAAGGAAAGACCAGTTTATATAAATGATAATATCACCTTTAAGAAATGCAGAATTTATCATTACTTGTTTAATTTTTTTATGTATATATGTACCACATGTGGGCAGGTGCTTTCAGAGGTCAGAAGGAGGGTATCAATCAGGACCCCTGAAACTAGAGTAACAAGCCAGACATGGGTGCTGGGAATCAAACTCCTCAGGTCTTCTCTGCAGTCTCCATATTCATTTTGTAGAACTTTGGAGGCTTTCTTGACCTAATTTATGGCTGAATATTCACATTGCTTGTATTGTACAGCTTTTCTACTGTATCAGAGTGGAAGCCTGAACCCCTCTTGTTTACTCTAGTGTCTTAAATTTCCTTAGCCATGTGTTATGCCTCTGGATACTGAAAAACATAGATCATCCCATCTTATTATAGAGTTAAAATATTTGATGGTAGGTCCAAACATCTAGTAGACATATGCAGCTAGTAGAGGTGGCCAGATTTTCATTAATAAATACATTACCAGACTCAGTGGTCTAGCAAAAGACAGGTGGAATTGCTGCATTTAACAATATGACCTGAGTTTACTCTTAAGATTTTATAACTACATGACTGAAATGCATAAGTTGTTATTCCTAGCAATTAGGGAGACAAACTATAGTCAAAATAAAAGTGGGAATATTCAGGACTTCACATACTTAACCTAGTCTCAAATCTGATATGAGTTGTAGATATAAATAGATAACTATTCTCCTTTTACAGTCAAGAGAACACAGGCTCAAAAAGGTTATGTCATTTGTCTTAATAGCATATAAATGTAAGTTTGTTTTTCTTTGGAATGTAATTGATTTTTTTTTTAAGCTTGAAAAATTGTTACCTATCTGGAATTCATCACTTTATTAGTATGCTCTACAGTCTTTGTTCTCTATAGTACTAATCATTACATAAACTACATAAACAGAAAGAGCAATCTTTGTAATTAAGACATTTTAGGATTACCTGACTCTGCCTTCTACTATATCATGTAGCAAGATACAGTCTCAGCACAAGCTTTCCCTTGGTTGTATGGATTACTACACCATCACATTGCCCAGCACTTGGTTACATATTTAAAAGTCTGGTTTTGAAAACCAAAAAGCTTCTATTTGTCTTTTGCTGTTTGTTGTCCTAGAAAGTGCATTAAGAAAGTGAGCCCTGCCTATGAACACCTGGTATGTTTTTGTAATTAAATATATATACAGCTCACATGTGGTTTTATATATATATATATATATATATATATATACATACACACACATATATGTATGTATGTATATATATGTGGTTATATATGATTTAGAGTAAATTTTATGCTTCACTAAATA
>BDUI01000711.1:34513-52711 GCA_002335545.1 Apodemus speciosus | reverse complement strand
GGATCTGATAGTTACTTCGAATTAACACTCTCAAGTCCTTTGCCTTATGTACTGCTCCATTTTATATCTGTACAGTTAGCTTTTGTGTATTTTTATCACAATTTCTAGTATAGTTAAATTAGATATTTTGGTTAAAAAATAATGAAATCATATTTATATGCACTAAAATGATGTACTAAAATGAATGATAAAATTATTATGTAATCTCAATCTGTTTGCCTTGATTTTGTCTCTGGAATTACTATGCAGTTATCATATTAGCAGTTAGTAAGAAATGGTGGCATCTAGTGAGTACTATAATACAAAAACATGAATTTGTATTCACTGATATTTATATAATTAGGTTGTATATGCAGTATATATGTATGATTTACATTTAGGTTTTTTCAAGTTTGCACTTTAAAAATATTTTTGTTAGCCGGGTGGTAGTGGCGCACGCCTTTAATCCCAGCACTTGGGAGGCAGAGGCAGGCGGATTTCTGAGTTCAAGGCTAGCCTGGTCTACAGAGTGAGTTCCAGGACAGCCAGGGCTACACAGAGAAACCCTGTCTTGAAAAAACCAAAAAAAAAAAATTTTTTTTGTTAGCACACAGAAGTGAGTTTTACTCTGCTGTTTCCATGTGTTATCCTTTGTATTCATCTGCAACACCCTGTGCTTTTTTATTGGTTCCCCTCCTGTGACTAGTATTCTCATGGTTTTCATGTCATTTGTATTTCATTGACATCATTCTTTGCTTCCCTTGCCTTCTTTCTTTTCATGGTCTCCTTACTGCCTTGATGTTGCACACAGGAGTGTGTGGTGTGTGTGTAACCCTAACCCTGTGTGTGTGTATACATTCTTACATGTGTGTATGTATGTGTGTATATATATGCACACATGAGCTTAAATCTAGATTGAACATGTGAGAGAAGGAATGCATTTGTCTTTGTAAGTCTGATTTACTTTGCTTCACATGACTTCTAGATCATTCATTTTCCTGAAGATGCCATGATTTCAACTTTTTATATAGCTGGATAAATTCCAGTGTTTATTACTGCATTGTTTCTACTTATCTAATGATGGATTTCTAGACTGTCTCTGATCTTAGCAATTATGAATAATGTGTTAAATTTTGATAAAGCATGTATAACAAGTTCTTCTTTGGGTTATATTAAAAAGAAAACCATTGAAAATTATTAAATACTAATCCAGGCTTGCTGCTCCTTTTAGGAAGGTATGGTACGATGTGATACAGCAGTTGGAACACCTGATTATATTTCACCTGAAGTATTAAAATCCCAAGGCGGTGATGGCTATTATGGACGAGAGTGTGACTGGTGGTCAGTTGGGGTATTTTTATATGAAATGCTTGTAGGTGAGTAAAGGAAGGTTTTGTTTTAGTTTCGTGTGTGTGTGTGTGTGTGTGTGTGTTAATATTATTTTATGTGTGTTAATATTATTTTATGTGTATGGGTATTTTATCTGATATTTGTCTATGTACCACGTGTATGCCTAGTGTCTATACAGTCCAGATAAAGGTGGGGAACAGAACTTGGGTCTGGTGTAACAGCAGTTGTTCTTAATGCATCTCTCTAACTCCTGTTTTTGTTTTAAGTATCTAATGTTTTTCATCCCAAATCCACCACTTGGCTTTCTCTCATTTAATACTTACAATATTAAATTTGTAGGAAATAAACAAGATCCTAACCTGTTTTGTCTGTTCTAAAAGCTATTTATAGGCTAATTTTGTGATGTGTTCATTTTTCTATATTAAGTGTATAGTTTAACAAGCTATTTATTGTTATTTTTTTTAAAAAAACAGGTAACTGATTCTTCCTTCAAAATATGTATTTTGTAAATGTATTTCTTTGATTTTCTTTTTTCCTGTCATTTTTTTTTCAGGTGATACACCTTTTTATGCAGATTCTTTGGTTGGGACTTACAGTAAAATTATGAACCATAAAAATTCACTTACTTTCCCTGATGATAATGACATATCAAAAGAGGCAAAAAATCTCATTTGTGCCTTCCTTACAGACAGGTAAATAAAAAATTTGACACCGAGTTTGCTTATGTTATTATCACAGTGTGCGTGTTCATGCCCCAGCACACAAGTTAGCCCTTCTCTGCTCTCAAATATACGTTGTCAGGCTCCCACAGCATGCACTCTTCCCTGCTCAGCCATCTCATCAGCTTATACACTTCTTTAAGCTCTAAGACATTCCATTTTGCTGCTCAGTTTTTAAGGTTCATACTTGATCTCTCTTGGCACRTGAACTATTAGAATGTAAAAGCTGATGTCTTGAAAGTTTATGATAATAAAGCTTGATATAAGGTTAGGGTATTCTGGTATCTTTTTTGCCTGTCAGCTTAGTGCACATAAGCAGTCAGCTGATGGCCAGATAGATAATATTTTGTTTTGTTTTTGTTTTTTGTTTTGTTTTTAACTTAATTATCAGATTGAATCCTAGGTTTTTTTTTTATTATTTTCCACACAGCCTTTTCTGTGTGGGAACTCACTTTGTAAATCAGACTGGCCTTGAATTCACAGAGATACCTGCTTCTGCCTCCCAAATGCTGGGGATAACATTACCTGACACCACATCCAGCTAGGTTTTTTTTGTTTCCTTTTTATTCTTGATGTATTAAAACCTCTGGAATTTGGGTGCATTTTTATCACTGATTTATAGTAATGGAAAGCATGCTTCCCTTAGTTAAGTAAAAGTGATGATACCCCTTCAACTTATGACAGTTTTGATTTGGTAACTTATAGTATTTAAATGAGTGCCTTTCTTGTACCCATATCTGTTGTGTCTTCTAGATGCAGCAAGTGCTTATGAATGTAAAAAGTGGAACATTGCATAKACTTTTGTAGTTTACTGTAATATTTATGTTGCAATGCTGAAAATTGAATCCAGGACTTAAGATACAGGACAGGGAAGTGAGAGTTTAGTTCAGTCACTTACTTATGTAAGAACTTGGATTTAATTCTTTTTAATTTATGCATTAATTAATTAAAAACAAGAATCAAATGACTTTTAAGATTACGTTTAATGTTGATCATATATTGTTAATTTAAGTAGTAGCAGAAGCCTAGTACTTATACTTATAAGTATATTTCAATTTGAGGATTAATTTAATTAAAATTAATTTATCCTCAGTATGTTGTTTAGAGCCTGAAAGGCACAGTTTTTAGATTTTTATATTTTAATGTAAGGAATTATCTTGTGCTGTATGTTTGGTGCTAGCCAAATAGGAATTAGCAAGTTACATGGCATCTGCTTCAAGTAACCTCATAGCTCTCTTGTGAGAAAATAGACATTATGTAGTAGTAATTACAGTGAAGTATAAGCATTGTGTGTCAAGAGAATCTGGCCTGAAAAAGAGTTAGTGAAAGCTCCTAACAAAGTGTTATACATACAAAGCAATGTTTTTAACTTTTGAAAAATTTGGATTCGATTGTATTCCAATTAAGCTCTGATAGATAACATGTGGCACCAAGTCCCTGTCTTCACTTCTGTTGAAGGCAAGTTTTAGTTGATGATGCTTTCCAAAAAAGGGCTAGTGATAGTTTTGGGTCTTGTTTCTGTTCATTTTAAGATGGATGTGAGTGACTGTTTGGCTGCAGGCTGAACTCAGGACTCTTAAATGCTTTGTCACTGGACTGCAGTCTCATCGCAGCTCTATATGGTTTTGAGCTTTCAATCCTCCTGCCTATCTACACATACCATCAGGGTATAGTCATTTTCCCCATGCCCTGCTTTGCCATTATCAGGTTTTAATTGATAAAAAATGCTGAATAATTTTTAAAAATAAAGTGGAAATTAAAATTTTAAATGTTTCTGGAATTTTTGGTAGAATTTGCTAGGAATTAATGTTGTTTACACAAAAAGCTTACCATAAGCTTTAAGAACAATTAAAAGTCATCTTGTAAGCCTGTTCATCTGGATTTTATTAACAATAGAAAATAGGAACAAGTCAGTGCTTTTATGTATTTTCCCCTTTTAAAAAAAGTCTTCAAAGTTAGTTTGTGCTTTATTTTCTGGTATTTTGCTGATAATAGATTTTATAGGTGACACAACTGCTCAGGTTTGGTGTTCTGTCATGAAGAAATCTACACAAGTTATAATAAGATCTTAAATGATTACATTTCTCCTCTATGTAGAGAAGTGAGACTGGGCAGAAATGGTGTAGAAGAAATCAAACGTCATCTCTTCTTCAAAAATGATCAGTGGGCTTGGGAAACGCTCCGAGACAGTAAGTTCTTTTTTCCCTGGACATTCAAAGAGTATTTGAAAGTAGTTATAGTAAGTTGAAAGTGCCTTACAAAATATTTGCATACAATTGATAAAAATAAATTCATAAATTCCCTAAACCTAGTTAAAAAGAGCATTTGATAATTCTGGACAACTTTTGGAGCTGTGCCCCACATATCCCTTGCACAACATACCATCCTGATGGAAATGGAGCTGGGCTTAACAGTCACAGTTGATACTTGAGCATTTTGGAGTTGCTCTTCATTTAGGCTTAGTTCTATAAGGAAATAATCAGAGTAGGAACAATGGATGAGTTTTTCTCCTGTTTCAATTAAAACTTCAGCTGTAAGGTGACTGAATTACTGCTAAGTCCAGAATATAACTCAGTTTTGTTTATGTTTACATTGGAACTTGGGGTATACTTGATTAGGGCTTTATAGAATGCAGTTGTGAAATATACTATGCTAGAATTTAATTGTCATTATAGAACATTTTCTTATTTTTTATAAAACAGAGTTAAATTATAAGGTGATCTGAAGAAAATTTTAYATAACACAGTTATTAAAATCATATGTAATATTTTATTATAGTTATGCACAATATGCTATATAAAATATAATATAATCATTGTATATTATATAATCACTTTACATATATAAATATGTAAAATATATAAATGTATATTTTATTTTACATCATAATTATATGATTATAAGGTTATTATACTGTACATTAGCATCAAAGTACATAATAGCACTAAAGATGACCCAGACTTAGAAGAATAAGAATTAATCTTTTTCCATACTGAGTTTCAGAAGTTTTTTGTTTGTTGTTGTTTTGTCTTGTTTTGTCTTTTGTTTTTATTTTTTTCCTTTTTACTTATCAAAAGAAGGATACTGCTGCTAGCCCATCACCTATGAATAGTAATGGAAATGAGCTTTCCTGGATAGTGTTAGGAACATTAGGACTGTGGAATTCATTGAGACAGTGAGTGGTAGTTCTTACTTGAAGAGAAAAATTTTTTAATTAATTTTGAAGTCCATGATGTACATTTGCTAGTTTTAGTGATGTATTATAGTTGTCAGCGATTACTAAAAGAAACAGGCGCATTGCTTACAATATAGCATATATTGTTCTATACTATAAAATTACTCAAGAAGAAGGGAAAGCTAATTACTTCAGAGATCAATAGATTGTACTATAGCAAGGAGTGTCATTGACTGTACTTACAGGCTTTTTAAAGAAGCTATAGCAGCAGCGTGACCTTGGGAAATATCATTAATAGTTACATCCAGTTGAGAAATGTACAACAGATAACAATAAACTGCATAATAAACCACTATAAAAATAGAATGGTTTTATATATAAGTATTATATTTAAGTATATGATTATATTTGTTATATATAAAATACTTTTTATATATATGCTTGAAAATTTGATATTAAGCATACAAAGTGAGCTTCGAACCCTTTTTTGCAAGCCAAGCATAATTTTATTCCATGCGTTGGAGGAATAACAGTCTCAAACCAAGTTTTTCCTTGTGAAGCTCATAGTTGTGTGGAAATTGGGATCCAAATTCATGTCATTTTATTATAACCCTACATATCCTTAATAAAACTGCCTTTACTTATGAAAAACATGAATTTCTGGTTTAAAATCAAGTCAACTGTAAAGATTATTACTGTCTTTTATGATTTTTATTAATATTGTCATCTCTTTATATTTTAAAGAGCTTCATTGCTGTCTGTTTCGTAGAGGGTTTTTGTTGCTGTTGGGTTTTTTTTTTTTTTTTTGGTGATACTGAGAATGAAGCCCAGGATTTTATGCATTCCAAGCATGCATGCTATCACTGAGCCATATGCCTGCCCTTACGGTTTTGTTAGGGTCTTAGATGCAGCAGTCTTAGGAGCATTTTTATAGTTTTTCCTAAATTTAATCAGTTCTGCTTTGTGATTATTGTAGAACTTACTATCACATTCTTCTTTGTCTTCCTGTCTTTCTTCATAGCCCACTCCTAAAATACCAAGAATGCTTTGATTTCTTCTGAACTGAACTGACTAACCTACATTATAATGATCGTAATTCCTTTTAAAGATTTCCTTATTTTTATTATTTTGATATTTTCTTTCGTGTGCAACATGTGTGTGCCTAGTGCCTACAGAGACAAGAATGACTCTGAAGCTATAGAAAGTTGTGCACTGCCATATCATATGGGTTCTAGAAACCAAACAGACTCACAAAAAGCAGCCAATACTTTAATGGCTAAATATCTTTACTGTTTCAGTTTTTAATACTTTAAATATATTTGAATTTTCATTTTCTTTAGGACAAATTGCTCTCTTTTACTAATTTAGTAAAACTAATCTAGGTTTTACCAGTTAAATGTTTTAAAGTCATGACAATTAGTTTTCTAGTCAATCTGTTTTTCTTGGTTGTGCAGTAAGTACTTTCTTTAAGTCTCTTGAATCTGTTCACCTTTTATTTGAAGTTATAAAATATTAAGATTATAAAATTACTTTTATGTTTACATGGGATAGAGTTTAAGAAATTACAGGGTTGTGAGATTAAGATAGAAGACTAAAGAAATGGAAACACCCTTTCCCTTGAAAAACCCTTACCACACTACCAGCACACTATGAGCCAGTGATAGCACAGGAATTCATTCATATCTAAATCTGTATGAGGTTCTAGCCCTTGGTCATTGTAATATTATGTACCATTTAATGACTTTTTTCCTATTTTAAAGAAATGTAAGGAAGCAACATGTCAGCAGTTAAATTTGTATGAAAGCATGTAATCCAGTATTTATTACATATAATAATTTTATATTAACAATATTATGGTAACCTGTAAAACATTTTCTTATTCACCATCTCATTGGAAATAAAATACTGCCTTTGCTTAATCTTCTATTTGTAGCTGTTGAGCAATATATTAGATACTATCCATGACAGTCTGTCTGCTTATGTCCTATATGTTTAGCAAACACAAACCTGTACTAAGTCTTACAGACTTCTTCAGACTAGTAAAGTCTCTCAGAATTTTACATTTTCATGGTAAAGATTAATAATGTGGTCTTCATTAATTAAAAAGAATTAGGGCTTAGCTTGCAAGTCAGGACTCTTTAAAAAAGTGTAGACTTGGCCGGGCGGTGGTGGTGCACGCCTGTAATCCCAGCACTTGGGAGGCAGAGGCAGGCGGATTTCTGAGTTCGAGGCCAGCCTGGTCTACAGAGTGAGTTCCAGGACAGCCAGAGCTACACAGAGAAACCCTGTCTCGAAAAACCAAAAAAAAAAAAAAAAAGTGTAGACTTTGTTGACATTGTAATGAATTCATTTTTATTTTAAGTAACTTTTTTCCTTTCTTGGTGAGTAAAGTAGGCATGACAAAACCCCATACTTGAGTCATTTAACTTTTAGTCATTTGCATCACGTATGGTCACATTGCCATACAACCTCATCATTGAGTTTCTCCAAAATTTTCACCATTTTAGATTAAAAATCTTTATTTATTAAATACTAATTCTCCTTTCTTCTTTCCAATTGTCCCCAATAAACAATGTGTAAATTTCTCTCTCTATGAACTAGATTATTTAGGGTAGCTCATTTAAGGAGAACACTGTAGTGTTACCTTTTTATGATTGGCTCGTTCGACCTAKCAGACATCTGTCTGTCTCACCTTTGTTGTAGCGTTAATCATAGTTAATCATTGTTTATATGTATGTGACACATTTTGTTAAATCCATTTATCAGTCATTAAACATTTAGATTTCTCTACTCTCTAGCTCTTGTTAGCTAGTCATCCACCAATGTTTATTTTGAAGTATATTTGTTATAGATATTTTATAACTATGTAGATTATATATGAATACTTACAGAAATGTCTACTTGAGTAACTATCACTAAAATGGAATTAAAGAATCATTTTGCATTTCTGTTTTTAGGTTTTTGAACAATCAGTCATTACCCACCCTGATGCTGTCTCATAGTGGTTTTGGTTTGCAATTTCCTATTGACCACTTATATGACATAGAAGTTGAACACTTTCATGTTTGTTTATTGACCATCTTATAATTTTACATTTTTTCCTCATTTTTAATTGGTTCATTTTTTTATTTAATTATTTCTCTATGGAGTTTTTAAAATTACACAAACAAAAGAACAGTTATCAATAATCTTGGCTTTTATATTCATCTATGTAGTTATCTTTTCCTATTTCTTTTTCTCATGGCTGAGATTACACTATTGACTGTATGCATCTTCAAGTGGTTCTTTTGTAGGTTTCCTTTATTTTGTATTCAGTTTCCTAAATGTGTATATTGATAAGTTTTATCAGATTTGGGGAGCTCTGGACAGTATTTCTTTAAATACTCTTTCTGTTTCTTTTTCTCCTCTTGTGCCAGATGTTTTAGATGCACATGTGGGTCAGTTGACTGTGTGCCACAATTCCTTTAGGCCGCCTACTTTTTATTCAGTGCCAGGATTTCTATTTCATTCTTTTTTTCTATCACCTGACAGTTAAGACATCATTCTCCTGCTTCCTTACAGTTCATTGTCCCTGGTATCCTTCAATGTTTATACACATAAAGATTTATTATAAAATTGTATTTAGTAGTTCAAATGTCTGGAGTTCCCCAGTGGCATTTTTTTTTCTCCTCTAAAGGTTGTTGTTTATCGTGAGCTGTGATTAGCATTGAGTGTTCAAACTGGTTTTACAAAGTTCATGTCTCTTGCCTTGTGTGATTACTCTGATCTCTGTTCTGTTAGCCAATGACAGAATTACCAAAGGAGGGAGGGAAGGTAAGAAAGATTGATTTTGCCTATACCATAATTTACTTGTCAGGGAGTAGTGATCTTTTATATACTTCTCTTTTTACAAATCAGGCAGTTCTTTTGACCATGAAAGTGAATGGTGGACAGGCCCCCTTTTCTTTCCCTCTGTTGCTACTGTTGGTTAATGCTACAGCTTTGTTGGGCTAGCTCTGTTGCTTAGTTCCAAAGTTGGCCAAATAGTTTCATGTGCCTAAGATTGAACTTGATAGATATTTTTTGGTCTGGTTCTAAGTGATTAAAAAAAAAATAGCACCTTAGTAAATCAATGAAACAAGTTCAGTTGGTTTTGCTCATATTCATCTTTTTCTCTAAAGGAAAGTGAGGTAATTGTATCTAAGGAAGTGTCTTGGTTGTCTTGTGTTTTATACCAAAGGCTTTATACTTCGGTTGATTCGTTGGTCGGTCGGTCGGTCGGTCGGTCGGTCGGTCGGTCGGTCGGTCGGTCGGTCAGTCAGATGGATGTTTGTTTTTTCGAAGCAGGGTCTCTCTATGTAGCCCTGGCTGTTCTGGAGCTCACTCTTTAGACCTGGCTGGCCTTGAACTTCAATCTGCTTGCCTCTGCCTCCCTAGCCTGGGATTAAAGACATAGACCACCACTGCCTAGCTTTATACTTAGATGTTCCCTTTTATATCATATTCAAGCTCCAGAAGCTATTAGAAACATTAATTTCACGTGGTGTTTTCCCTTATTAGATAGAAGTCCTTCAACTACTCCCCATCATGTATGATTCCCTTCCTCCTCTTTATTTCTAGGACAACTAAGAAATAATCTTGATTTTCAGTTTTCTCTATAGCAGATTAACAACTTAAAAGAACAATCCAATACTTAAAATGGACCTTTTTGAAAAAAGTACACTTTGTTAAGCTGTATGTTCTGAAAATTAGCATATGCATTCCCAAATGCTTTTTGAGTATTTCAACTATGTTGTGTTTTGTAGCAAATCTTAATTTTACTTGTAGCGTGCAACTTAAGCTTGAAGCATAAGTAACTGCAAATACATAATTTTCATTTAATTTTGAAATCTCATAAATCTTAGTATTGTGGAATTTAATGCATTTAATGTTATGATCCACAAGCTTATTTAGAAGCAAGAAATCATCAATATTTAGTATGGATCCTGTTTGCTTGCTTTAGATGAAGTCTGTCTTGTTGACCAGCTTCTTGAGTAGCTAGTATTATAGGTGTATGCTGCAGTGCTGGGCTGCTACATCTTTGTGCCACTTTATTTATATACTAAGTTTGAAAAGAACAACTACTTTCTTTTTGTTTTTAGCTGTAGCACCAGTTGTGCCTGATTTAAGTAGTGACATTGATACTAGTAATTTTGATGACTTAGAAGAAGATAAAGGAGATGAAGAAACATTTCCTATTCCTAAAGCTTTTGTTGGCAATCAGCTACCTTTTGTAGGATTTACATATTACAGCAATCGTAGGTAAGTACACCAAGCAATAATTTGGGAGTAAGTGATAATTCTTATATATTCACCCTATCTTCTTAAAGATAACTAAATATTGTTTTTAAGTAGGTTTGACAGTATCTAAAGTTAGATCTTTTTAGTATACCAATTTTTTAGAATAATTACTTTGTGTATACAAGTGTATTATAGCTGTATTCAGACACACCAGAAGAAGGCAACTGATCACTTTACAGATGGTTGTGATCCACCATGTGGTTGCTAGGAATTAAACTCAGGACCTCTGGAAGAACAGTCAGTGTTCCTAACCACTGAGCCATTTCTCCAGCCCCCCACCAATATTTATTTTTAGTATTTGGTATTTGAGAAATTTTTCTTTCATTCATGTTAAGAATATAGTTTTATGTTGAATTATATAGCATATCTTCAAGTGAAAATTATATTAGTAACACATTTCAGTTACTATTTTTATTTAAAGAGTTACTGCTCAAAAATTTCTGAGCAACATAATACATTTACCTAGCATTTTATCACTGTATTAATGCTACTGAAAGCCGATAATTTTTAGCTTTTGAAAAATTAGTTTCTCCTTCCCCTTCCAAAAAAAACCCCAAAACATTTAATGAGCATTTCCATGAACTATAACATACAATATTACCTATAGTGTTAGGTTTGACAAATAGCTGTAGCCTTTTAATAACTGTTTCCATCTCCTGGAACTCTGAGTTGTCTTAAGGGTTATGTAAATAAAAACATAGTAAAACACAATTGTGCTTTGCATGAAGTAAGGACACAGTGTCAGCTATACCTAACTGAAAACATCTATTGTTAGCTTCTATCTTTACATGTGTATAAGGTATAAGCTTAACCTTTAGCATATTTCATTGTGTTGGGCATTCATCCATTCAACAGACATATTTGATAATTTGTTGCCAAATGGATGGTCATACTGTGGTACAGAATATGATACAATACATGTCCCATGAGGAAATGAATGAACTTATAATGTAAGTTCTACTTAACAGAAACAAAGTGCTAGACCAGTAGTACCATGCAGCAAAGCACTTCGGGTTTAAATCTGCAAACCTGTTACTTTTCATTGTTTTAAACGTTTCTTCTTTTAAAGATCAATTTATTTTTATGGTATGATTTAAATATTTGTCTTACAGTAATTATTAAATTTGACTATTATTAACTTCATGTTAATAAGTTTTATCATTTAAATCAGAACTTTCATAAAAATAGATTTGGGTCTACAGTAGAATTCAAGAAGGCACTGTAGTCCTGCCTTAAATTCACTTTCCCAAGATTTACTCAGAACCTCACTAGACACTGGAGCAGCATCACTACCAGCCAGGTCACACTTGAGCTTTGACCATGAAAAAGCCTACTGTTTGATCCTTCCTCCTGACACTTACATAATACTGTATCTACTTTATGTTGACATATGTAAGCAGGAGATCTTCTAGATAGGTTTTTCTAAAGTCTAATTTTATATGTTTTATTATCTAGGATATAGTGGTGCTTTTATGTTTTTGAAAACATTATGTTGACAAACAATCCCCAGTATTTTTGGATTCTCTGTATGGAGTCTAGCAATTAATGATTCTCTATACAAAGTTATTTTAAACAGTTTGTACTACATTATCATGCACTTCATTGTATTTTCTGATTTTCCTTTATATTCATGCTTCATGTTCCTAAGTAATGTTTATATTTCTTAAAAAAGGATATATTGTGTTCTTAACGTCTTATTGTCTAATATAAATATTTCTTTTTATTATTTTATATGTATGCATGTAGGCCTGGGTGTATGTCTACCTAGACCATGTATGTAGAAATGTAGTACCTTATTAAAGTAATTGTCCACATTTTATGTAAAAGCAACACTATGCACAACACAAAGAGCTCTTGAACACAAGAAAACAAAGGTGGAGAAGATGTGGATAGATGGTGTCCTTGTATTCCCTTTCTACATTCAGAGAGCCTTTTACTCCTAGCTTTGTAGAATGCAAGTTATATAGCATATAAATCTGCAAAACTCTTGCTCTGTCTAGTTCAGAGTCCCCAGCAGGATTTTTTTGGTACTATGTAGCTTCCTGGTCTTAAGAACTTTTGGTTTTTGTCCTATTTTATAGCAAATCTAAAATATAGACGTTAGTGAGAGAACCTAAAGTGTGTTGTTAATGTTGTATATAGAATCCCTCTCTTTCTCATGATATTAAGAGTGAAGAATTAAAAAAACAAAGCTAAACTTTGAGTTAAAAGCAAAATAGAAGAGCACTGAGGTTGTGATTACTTTGAATGTCAGCACTATTGCACTACTTTGTATAATAAATACCACTTTGTTTCTTGATGTTGATACATCATTAATGTTTTCATTTAAGTATTTTTAAAATTTGGCTAGTTTTTGTTTTTAATTTTTCTGAACAGTATAAATATTGATATATTTTTCTATGGAAATGTTGAATTATAATTGTAGTGTTACTTAAGAACAATCTAATTTATATAGTTTCTAAAGTAAAAATTAAGAATACTTATTTTTTTAAAATTAGTGTAGCACTGAACATAAAACAGGTACACAGTGCTTATTTGTTAGTATATATTAAAAGCTATTTTTCTTTTTAAATTCTTTTTAAACTTTTTAAATTCCTTCCTCTCACCTGATAGATACTTACCTTCAGCAAATCCCAGTGAGAACAGATCTAGCACCAATGTGGATAAAAGCTTGGTAGGTATTTCTTAACTCTCAGTTTGGTTTTTATTTTTAAATTCACAGATAATGTATTTGTATGATATTAAATAAGCATATGAATTGCTTGTGAATGTGCAGTTAGTTTAGATATTTATGATACTTAAATTATTGTTTAMTCTTCGGTATTTCTTATCCAGGTATCAAATAATATATAAGCTGGAAATGGTATTAAATGATAACTACTCATTTCATCCCCTTGTCCTCAGGCCCTAATAACCTGCTCTACTTTCTCTCTCAATTTCTTCTACTGTCCTCCTATAAATGGAATTAGATATATCTGTCTCTATGTGACAGGCTTATTTCATTTACTTAAATTCATCCATGTTGCAGTATATATTAAACTTCCCTTCTTTTTAAAGACTGGATAATATCTCAGTGGACATGCTTACCACATTATATGTACACATGCACTAAATGAAAAGAGTTCATTAGAAGGATTTTATGCTACAATCATCAATCAGACAGAACAATAAAAGGAGAGAAAGCACCTTTGTACTAACAGCAGTGGAAAGCCATTGCTCTTATACTGCTGAAAGCAAGGAGAAAGTTTGGCATGATGAAAGAGGAATGCAGAATGTAGAACAAGAGGTGTTGAAAAGTCACTTCATATCTCCACCTTTTTTTTGTTTTTGGTTTTTACTTTTTTTTATTATTTTCCTTCACTGTCTGAGACCAATAGCATAGCAGATCCAGGCAGTGTAATCTGTAGTTTTTATGACAAAAGTAGAAGGTAGATTTTTAACTGAAAAGGAGTTGGGGAAATAGAGCATAACTAGTATTGCCAGCATAACTTAATTTCTTCATTCTTTGGAATTTGTTATGTATGATAAATAAGCATATTAAGAACTTGGTATGTTCTAGTTAGGGATTCTATCTTTCATGTGACTGAAAAACAAGCCTACCTGACTTCTTTCCCTCCTTCTAAGAATAATATCCTTACAATGCCTTGTGTACACAAAAAACTTTAAAAAAAAAAAATCAAGGTAGGGTTTCTCTGTATAGTTCTTGTTGCCCTGGAACAAGATAGCCTCAAACTTACAGGGATCCACCTGCCTCTGCCTCCTGAGTGCTAGGCATGCACCACCACGGCCTGTTTCACAGATGCATTTTATTTACATTTGTTTTGTGGCTTGTGTGTTTTGTGTGGTACTGGAGATTGAAGGCCGTGTCTGATATAAATTCAACTACTGAGCTATATCCTCATCATCTTAATTATATGCCTTTAATCAAGAAGCAAAGGAGTAACAATTATGTTTTTTAATTGTTGTTTCTTACATTTTTTTTCAAGATTAAAAACTTTTAATGCATATGTGTCTATACCTGGTTGTATGTTGGTATACCATGTGAGTGCAAGTTCCTGTGGAAGATAGAAGAGACCATCAGGTCACCTGGAACTGGGGCTAAAAGTGGTTGTGAGCTGCCTGATATGGGTGCTGGGAACTGAACTCTTGTCCTCTCTAAGAGCAGTAAGTGCTCATAACCACTGAGCCCATTTGCAGTGTTCTGTGTAGCTCTTACTGGCCTCAAACTCAGTGTCTGGTCAAAGATGAGCATGAACTTGATCTTTGTGCCCCTCAATGCCATGTGTTGCCATTACTGATATGGGTCACTTAGATCCAGTTTTTTGGTACTGGGGAATAGAAGCTAGGATTTCATGCATCGTAGGTAAGCAGTCTATGAAGTGAGCCATTTCCCCAATACTATTTATTTATTTATTTATTTTTTCTTGGTTTCTTGAGATAGTCTCAGATAATTTAGGATTGCCTCTTACTAACTATGGTGACCTTGAACTTCTGATGTCACTTCCACAGTGCCAGCAGCCATTTTTATGAAACAGATACAATTCTTTTCCTTATGATATATTTCCTCTTAAATGTAAGAGAACATGTGATAAAAGAGAAAGTGAGAAGGGAGAAGGAATTATGCTAGTACTCTGTCTGCTCTGGTCATTTTTAGAAATGTTTCTGTGAACATGTGTATATGCAGAGGTCAGATTCAGGTTTTTTTTTTTTTTTTTTTTTTTTTGATTCAGGATCTCTCCCTAATCTTGGAGCTCATTGATTAGCTAAGCTGGCTGACCAGCACAGCCCAGGCATCCTATCTCCTTCCTCTCTAGCACTAGGATTACAGTCATCTGCCACCAACCCTCTTCTTACATGGGTGCTTGCATGGCAAGCACTACTGATGAACTAATTCCTAGTCCTGGGATATTAATTATTTTAGGATGTCAATATTATGTAACAAATTAGAATATTTAAGTGCTCAAGTTTTATTGTGCATACAAGGATCATGGTCCTACTTACTTCTTAAAGTTTGAGTTAATTTCTYAGTGATATTTTATTTTGTGCTATATTTGATTTTTTTCCCCATTATCAAATATCATATTTTCTTCTCTTCTTTTTGTTTTGCTAAAATGCTTTCTTTCTACTTTCTTTTCCTTTATCCTATCACATGCACCCTTAAAGCATTTTTTTTTTTTTTTTGGTAAAATTAGAAGTGGCCTTCTTTTCTTTAGAACATTCTATAGGCAGTCTTATTAACACCACATTGTAATATTTTATGCCTATGTCTTTGGATTATTATGTTTTTAACTGATAGGTAAAACATAAAAGTGTACATATTGGGGTAATATATAATGTTTTGATACATACAAATTATGCACGACTATTAAGAAAATACAAACTAACACTATTCAGAAAAATAAAGGATTGAACTAAACATATTCTAAATAGCCATAAAATGTTAATAAAAGGTGTTACTTTTAATTTGTCTGAACATTAGCAGAATGAAGGTTTTTTTTTTTAATTAAAGCAGGAAAGTTTACAAAAAACAATCTACAAGCTTGAAGAACAACTGCATAATGAAATGCAATTAAAAGATGAAATGGAGCAGAAATGCAGGTAAGACTGTCCTTCAGTTATACTCTCATTAGAAGTTAGGTATATATTTTAGAATGTATACTCTGTCAATACTTAGAGGTATATGGAAGATGGGGATATCAAAGTTGCTACTTATGCATACCTATAAAAGTATCTTGGCCAGAATTGATAATAATAATGGCTTGTCATGTGGATTTACAGTAGAGTGGGTACTTAGCATACACATGGCCTTGGCCCTGAGTTTGATCTGCAGCACTGCAAAAAGAAGAGTAAGGAATATTTGTGTTGGCATTAGTACAGATATGTTTTCTTCAGGCTTTTAAAAATTAGTTACCACATTCACTATGTTTTCCTCCATTGTGTTTTTAGTAGCTAATTGAAAGGAATTTCTGAAATGCAAAATAATCTTCTGGGCTAAAATGACTAATTTTCGTATTTCCACTGAGATTTTCTAGAGTATAATTCATTTTGTTATTTTTTTTTTTGTTTTGTTTCGGTTTTGGGCTTTTTTTCTGGTTGAATCAAATTCTTTTGCTAACATGTATTTCTAGAATAGAGTGGTTCTCATCCTGTAGATTGCAACCCCTTTATGGGTCAAATGACCCTTTCATAGGGGTCGCTTAAGACTATCCTGGATATTGAATATTTATATAACGATTCATAACAGTAGCAAAATTGCAATTAAGTAGGAGCGAAAATAATTTTATGGTTGGAGGTCACTATAACATGAGGAACTATATTAAAGGGTTGCAGCATTAGGAGGTTGAAAATCATTGAAGTAGAAGATGATCAAGGTATTTTAAAATAACCCAAAATAATCTTCAAACTTGTTAGCTTCAAATAGTTTTATAGTTATATTTTATGCCTATTATTGAGTAAATGAAATATAATTGTAACAGATTTAGTATTCAGTAAATGGTATTAGGAAAACTTGAGAGTACTAGAGGCATAGGAAATAATTTTTTTCCTGCCTTCCTTTCCTGGTATATTATATAGCTAACTGTATAATTTAAAATTAAAAAGAAAAAACCATGAAATAAACAAAAGCTGAAACCAGGATTTGCAAGGAATTTCTAAGAGTAAAGTATAGAAATAAGGGAGGAAAAGAGTAGATACAAACATATAAATACTGAGACATTTCTACTTTAAAAACTTAGGGGCTGTAAAGATGACTCAAATATTAAAAGAGTGCTTACTGATGTTACAGTTGTGTGTGGCTCACAACCACCTGTAACTCCAGCTCCAGGGCATCTGACACCTTCTCCTGGACTCTGGACGTCTGCACTCAAGTGTTTACATAACTTGCACATAGGCATACATGTATACATACTTTAAAATAAAATAAATCTTTAAAATATTTTAAACAAAATTAAATTTTTGTTGGAGTTGGTGATAATCGGTTTGAGGAAGAAGTCAGAATGGCCAAAGCAGGGGGTCATAGGAAAATTTTTAACCTCAAGAAATGGAAATGACAGACTTAATCCCAACTCTTTAGGAACCTGAGGCAAGAGAAGTAAGAGTCTTTAGCCCAGGCATTCAAATAATTTTAATTCACTTAATTAATTTTAATTCACTTAACAAAAATTTTTGGGACTGGAGAGTTGGTTCAGTGGTTAAGAGGACTGACTGCTCTTTCAGAGATCCTGAGATCCATTCCCAGCAACCACATGGTGACTCACAGCCAACTGTGATGGGATCCGATGTCCTCTTCTGGTATGTCTGAAGATAGCTACAGTGTACTCATATAAATAAAATAAATCTTAAAAAAAAAAAGATTTTAGTTTATACCAAATAATGTGCATACCAACAATATTGTATTAAAGAAGATATAGCCCCTATTTATGTGGAGCTTGTAAACATTAGGGAAGATAATATAATTATAAATTAATATGGTTCATGGTAATTTAGGAAGAATAAAATGATATAGTAATGTATTAGAAGAATACCATAGTTGATGGCTCACACCTGTAATCCCAGCACTGAAGAGGTGGAACAGGAAGATCACAAGTACAAGGCTAGCCTGAGCTACATGTATAAGACTATGCCTGCTCCCTCAAAAAAGGAGGAGGAGGAGGAGGA